>CAUYQG010031815.1:0-31588 GCA_963574415.1 Tarsius wallacei | reverse complement strand
TAAACTAGTGCAACCTCTGTGGAAAGCAGTGTGGCGATTCCTAAAAGCTCTAAATATCAACCTCCCATATGACCCCGCAATCCCCCTACTGGGAATATACCCTGAAGAACTCAAATCACTCTATAAAAAAGATACCTGCATACGTATGTTTGTCGCAGCATTGTTCACAATAGCAAGAACCTGGAAGCAACCATGCTGTCCATCAAAAGAAGACCGGATTTTAAAAATGTGGGACATATACACAATGGAAAACTATGCAGCCATAAAAAAGAACAAAATCATGAATTTCACAGCAAGCTGGATGGAACTAGAGTCTATAATACTGAGTGACCTCTCACAGAAGCAAAGAACTGGGTATCACATGTTCTCACTCATATAGTAGACCTTGATCATCCAACGTATTACCATAAGAAAATGACTGACAGTGGTGGGAAACTATGGGGGGAGTGAGGGTGAGGGCGATGGGATTAATGGTGGTAAATATCTGTCTGGGGATGGGGAGACACCTCTTATCAACAAGGGTGCCTGAACGAAGCATTTTTGTATACCTAACCCCTAACTGTACCCCACAATACCATAATAAAAAACAAATAAATAAATAAATAAATAAAATAAAAATAAAAAAACACTAAATGTTGAACTCGCAAATGGTTATGTAAACAAGACTTCCATCTCTTCCTCCATACTTTTTGCTCATTATGGATTTTACCACTATCCATTCATTGTTGCTTCAATTTTATTTGATGATTCAGAGTTAGTCTCTTTTACTAACTTCTGTGGTTGTTTTTCATTTTTATTTGTCACCACAATGGAAAATTCTACTATTTAATTTCTATTTTTTTTCTTGCATCACAGATTTTATGACTTTTTATGGTACCCAACTGATTGGCCTTTAATTTTCTTTGCTGGAATTGTGCCATTTTATAGATTTCTACCCCTGGGTGCATCTAGGATTCAATAAGCCTTTTATCTCTTATTCACATCCCACAGTATTCTCTAACATTTATTTTCAAATTGGTTTCCTATGTCAGTAAACAAAACATGGAGATGACAATTTGAAGGACAGTTTGAAAAGACAAGCAACAATCCATTTTTAGTTTCTGAAGAAATTTTGTGCTGAAGTCACTGGGCTTTCATTATTCAAGACAAATTAAGATTTATGAAATTGCATTTCATCTAAACGTATGGGCCTAATGTTGGCAACTGTGGATTTATGAAATAAAAGATGAAGATACATTTTCCTTTGGCTGTTAGAAAGGCTGTTCAAATGGTAATAAGCTGGAATTATCATTTAAAAAGATCTCCTATTTTCCTGTAAAATTACAGCAGCCACTTTTAAAATAACATTTTCTATCTCTCAGAGAAAAAATGATCCATCATTATGGTTATTGAGAATTTTTCTACCTAAACTAATGAAGGTAACCCTTCTTTTATGTTATAAATTAATGGACTGATTTTTAAACATCTATCCACAAGTATTTTTTACATCAAGGTATATTACATGGATTCATAATTTCAAAAATTATGAAGACTATTTGTCTTAAACTTTAAACACAGACGAAGAGTTTAATAGGATTTCTGAAGTTTAATTTTGACTTTAGTGGTTGGTTTGAAAATTAAACCTCAACACTGAGCAACTTTTTGTTTTTAATTAGTCCCTTTTTTCAACTTTAAATCTATACCACATGACCAGATGATCTTACTTTATGTAAAAATAGGAAATTATTTTTATGTGTAATGGGATAACTTTGCCTATAGCTTATTTTTCTTGATATTTTTTACCATTAAGCTAGTATGTGAGTAAATGCATTCATAGCTGTCTTTTTTCCTACATAAAGTCTCATTCCTTCCCTTTTATTTAGAAGCCTGTATTTTATTAAAAGTGACACTGGGGCAATTTTGTAGTTTTTGAAATAGTCAGAAAACCTGTGTTTTTGAGATTTGAATTATTCATGTTTTAAGAATTTTCAGTAGTTGTAATCCTTTTGTAATTTTTAATGACAGGTATAATTATTTGACCTTTCCATAGCTTTAGTTTTCATATAGACCCTCTTGTCCATTACCATTGTTCTTCCTTGACTCTGGGACTTGACATTCATTCTTTCATGCCTAGAAATTTAAATTGCTCTCCCTGCATCTAGATACACCCTGCCTAGCTCATCCATTACATCAGCACTAGAGTTTTCTTTTTAGCATGATATTTAACAGCATGGTCTTTAAGATTGGTCAGCTGTAGGTGTGAGTTCAGCTCTACCTCATCCTGGCTATAAACCTGAAATACCTTTCCTATCTTCTCTGGGCCTCAGTTTCCAGTTTGGAGAAATGGGGCTAATAATGACATATAACTCATAGGGTTGAAAGGATTAACCAAAATTAGATAAATACAATATTTATCATATATAGTGCCTGTCAAATAGTATATGCTCAAAATCAGTGGTATTGTATTTATATTTTTGCACAACGCTTTCTACAAAGAGACCATGGATTTCTTGAGAACAGGGAGGATATTTCTGTTTTTTGCTCTTGGTTTTTGAAGGGTTTTTTTTTTTTTTTTTTTTTTTGTCTTATTAAATAAGAGAGAGCTGATATAGACTAAATTCTAAATAAATGATTATTTTGGAATGGTATATAATTCAACTGAATAATGAAGTCCACCTCACTGTTCTGTATTTCTGTCCTTAATTCTATTGACACTGCATCTTCATAGCATTTATTACTGCCTCCCTCTTGGGTTTCTCTCTATCTGGTGACCTCTTTTCTGTAATATCATTGCTTCTGAAGTCAAGCTTATGGCCTGTATGCAAGAGGCAATGATACCCTTTAGATCCTTCCAATATATTCTAACATGTAATCAACACATATTAGTCATGTAAGTAAAATTGAACTCATTGCTGAATTTGATACAAAGTTTCAGATTTTTCTTTGTTTAATAACTCATAGTTAATAATTTTGAGTCCTACATCAACCCTAGAGTTTGTCCCTCTACTTCTCATCTTGGAATGTATTTTAACATGCTAATGAATGCTCAGAATTAGGAAGGATTCTTTACCCAATATATAAATCATTCCCCTTAAAAAGGTGACTGTTCTTATAAACCCAAGTATTAAGAAATTCACTAACTCCTAATACATCCCGTTCCTCATTACCAAGAAAATTTTCCTGTTAAGCTGATTTTTATTTTCAAGAAACTTTCTTCCTATGGCTTTAATCCTATTTTTTGGGTTCAAGAAAGTTAAGCCTGATTTACTCTTTTTAGATGCTTTGAACTATTTCATGGTAACTCTTGCTTTCTATCTAATATCTTAGAAAAAGAATAAACAAAATTTCATTCAGCTATGCTTTATGGAACTTCATACTAGATTTTTTAAATGACAATTTTTAAACAAATTTAATCCTGATGTCCTCTCTAACCCACACCTAGATCTGACAGTAGTGTGGCCTAATGTGGAAATGTTATGCCAAATATCCTCTGGGTTCCTAAGTTTTAGATCAATTTTAGACTGATTAGTTCATTAGCACTGATTTTTTTCTGAAATTACCAGCAACTGGAAACTTAACATTTTTTATTATTTGTTTCTGATATTCATTTATCCCTCTCTCACCTTGAAATCACGAAATTGCTTTAACAGACATATGTTTTGCCATATTAAATGTTATTGCTAATTTCGGACTCACTCTTTTAGCATACTGCCAAAGTATTTTTGGATTCTGATTTTATCAGTATCTGAAATAAAATTATTTTCCTTCTGAGTTTACCAACCACTTGCCATCCACCTCTGGAGTTATTTATCTTTCCAACTACCTGGTAGCAAAATGCATTAACATTTATGGCATTTCTTTTTTTTTTTTTTTTTTTGAACTGGAGTCTCACACCATCACTCAGGCTGGAGTGCAGTGGCATGCTCACGGCCACCCCAGCATCAACCTGCTAGGCTCCGGTGATCCTTCCTCCTCAGTCTTCCAAGTATCCAGAATTACAGGCACAAGCTACCGCTCCTGGCTAATTTTTGATTTATTGTAGAGACGAGGTCTCACCAATTTGCCCAGTCTGGACTCGAACCCGCAAGCTCAGGAAATCCACTTTTCTTGAACTTGCAAAGTGCTGGGATTACAGGCTGAGCCACCAAACCCAGCCCGTTTATGACATTTCTAAAACCACAATACCTCTCCTGAAACATCTCTCATTTTAAACATAAAATAGACTCTTGTGATTTCCAAATCTCAAGATATAAGCTGAAAGTCTAATTTTAAAATAGATATTAATATAATCTTAATTTTAATGCTTTTTTCTATCAACTTTATATCATAACTCCTTTCATGTACATTAAAAATGCTTATAAAAATACAAGTTTGCTTTTTATTTTTCCAAAAAATAAGAAAGAAGATGTGTATTTTGTAGAAAAACACTGTTATCTTTTTCTTTCTAAAATTAAGTTGCAAGTATTCAAAGAAAAAATTTAATATTTTAAATTATTGCCTAATGGCATTTTTATTATTATTATATTCTCCACACTTTATGAGAACCTAAATTTCATTTAATAACAAATTTTTGTGATAGTGTGTTTTAAAACATATAGAAACTCAGATTTATTTTCTGGTGATGTTGAAACCCAAATAGTAGGGGAGAAAAGTAACATAAGTAGAAATTTTCTATTGACTTTGCATTTACACTGGTTTGTTTTAGAATCATTTTATGATTTAGACTCTGCCTGATCCCTCCACTTTTTCTACAACTTGCTGTATCTTCTTTATCTCCTCAGAATACCTTGAGTTAAAATTCAAGCCCATATCACATGTCTCTCATGCAGAGGTAATGGCTTCCTAACCAGTCTTTTGAGACTTTGTAACCCCCACATGGGAAATGAGAGGAAATTTTATAAATTAAAATTATATTTTTATGCCTCTTCTGTATAACTGTCAGAGAAAAAATAACAGCAAATATCTAATGACTGAGCTCTGAAGTTAAAGTCTCTATGATCTTGACAAGCTCCCAACAAATCCTCCCCATCTTATTTTTTAGAACCATTTATACTTCAAACAACTTGGTAGACTTTCTGAAATCCATCAACTCCTTCGCTCCTCTGTGAGAAATGCTCTTTTTTTCCCCTTTAATTCATGTCCCTTTATTTTCCTGTTAGGCACACAAAACATTATTTTAAACAAGTAGACTTAATTTTTTTTTTTTTTTTTTTTTTGGGTTGGAGTCTCACTCCGTCGCCCAGACTGAAGTGCAGTGGCCGCTCGCGGCCACTGCAGCCTCGACCTGCTGGGCTCCGGAGATCCTTCCGTCAGCCTTCGGAGTAGCCGGACTACAGGCCGCGCTACCACACCAGGCTGATTTTTTATTTTTTATTGTAGAGATGAGGTCTCGCCAAGTTGCCCAGGGGGGCCTCGAACCCGCCGGCTCAGGCAATCCACTCACCTCAGCCTCCCAAAGGCGCAGGATTACAGGCTGAGCCACCAAGCCCGGCTTAATTTTTAAGAGCACTTTTACAGAAAACTTGAACAGAAAGTATAGCGTTCTCACATTCGCTCTCCTAACCCATTCACAATTGCCCTTATTATTAACGCTTTGCATTAGTGTAGTACATTGTTTATAATTGAGGAACCAATATAGATACATTTTTATCAATTAAAGTTCATAGTGTATATTATATTTCACTTTCTGTATAGTACAGTTTTACGATCTTGACAAATTGATAATATCATGTGTCCACTGTTACAGTGTAATATAGAAAATATAGAATAGTTTTCCTTTCCTAAAGATTCCCTCTTCTCCACCTATTCATCAAAACCTTAGTAACTATTGATTTTTTAAAATATTGCAATAATTTTACCTTTTCCAGAATGTCTTGTAGTTGGAATCATACAATGTATAGCCTTTTTCTGAGTGACTTCTTTCTTCTAGCAATAGTCATGTACATTTCCTCCATATTTTTACACGATTTTATAGTACGTTTCTTTTTAGTGTTAAACAAAGTCCATTGTCTAAATGTTCCAGAGTTTACCCATTCACCTACTGAAGGATATCTTGATTGCTTTCAAGTTTTGGCAATTAGACTGCTGTGAACATTCATGTGTAGGTTTCTGTGTGAACAAAATTTCAACTCATTTAGGTAAATATCTAGAAGTGCAGTTGCTGGGTTGTATGATATGACTGTGGTTACCTTTTTAAGTACTGCAAAATGTCTTTCAAAGTGGCTTACAATTTCTTTAATTTTCACCAGCAATGAATGAGAATTCTTGTTTCTCTTAATACTCACCAGAATTTGGTATTGTCAGTGTTGTGAATGTTAGCTGTTATTATAGATGTGTAGTAATACTTCACTGTTGTTTTAATTTGCAATTCCTCATGATACATGATTTTAAGCATGTTTTCATTTGCTTTTTTGATAGTCTTCATTTTCCCTTTTTAAATTGTTTTGTTCCTCTTATTGTTGAGTTACAAACATCATTTTTAAGACAAAAATTTAAGTGAAAATCTTTTTAAAACTTCCCTCACTCCTTTCAGTCATAGTGGTTTATCCCTCCTTGGAATGCTGGTTCAATTCTATTCATAATTCAATAAAAACACTTGTATAACTGACAGAAATTGTTTGCTTATATATTTCACTCTTTAATAGGTGAATGTAAAGACTTTCAAAATGTGAGCATATCTGTGTCCTCAGCTCTGTGTATTTTCAGGCACAGAAGAAACATTAAATAAATGATTGTGAATGAATGTCATTAATTAATTTAGCTAATACAATTTTTATAGCCAGGCGTCTACATCATTATCTCAAACATATGGTAAAATGTATTGTTTCAAATACAGAAAAATAACAAGGTAATATTTTTCAAAAAGAGGAACATTTGAAAGGGATTACCCCTTTATCAGACATTTAAAAAATACATTTGATTCTTTGTTCCTTTTCATCCTATGTTTTCTCAAAAATTGGAATGCCTGGTAGTAAGTTAGCTATATAATTCACAAAATGTGCATTCCTTTTAACCTGAAATTTTTGCCAAAAATCAGAATAAAAGAAGGTTTAAGTACTTTTATTCAGTTCCAGTCAATCAGTAATCAATTCTAATGGGACGACAGAAAAACAGTTATAGAATCATTTTGACTTCTTAAATGGACCCGATTCACTAAACATCTTAAAGAGCACATTACCATCATTAATTTAATATATATGTAACTATAAATACATATATATGTAATAACATATATACATATATATGTAAGTTTAAGAAAAGGAAGATGAAAATGAATTTAGCAATATCTGGCGCATTGAGAATGCATTTGCTTTTGTGTGACCCAGAATTCAAGTATTTCCTCTTTGAACATTCTCACACATGCCTACAAGCAACAATAAACAAAATATTTTTAATTGGAAGATACAGGAAAAAATGCAAATGACCATCAATATGGTTGTATGGTGGAATGCCATACATCAGATACCATAGAAAAATAAGGGCTACATAAGTCAATGTGAATAAGTCTCAAAAACGGTGTCAGGTAAATTGCCGGATAATATGTATAAAATGGTCATACTTATGTAAATTAAAAACCACTATATTTTGTCTATATATGAACACATTGTAAAATATATATTAAAAATGGACAGGTGGTAGATAGTTCTGGGAAATTAGTGAAGTAGGAAAAAATCTAAGAAGAATGACTACTCCTCTTAGACAACAATTGCACTGGCAGAAATCTGTCTAAGATAAGTATTTTGGAACTCTGGAGTATATTGAAGGCTTGCAACTTTCAGGAGAAGGTTTGGGTGATAAATTTTGGTTAATTTTGATCAATTTCTGCTTTTGTAGGAAGGTAAATTTTCTCAAAGAATAAACAGGGTATATTGTATGGAAAAGGTTGTTTTGTTTGTTTGTTTGTTTTTTAAAAAGCCTCATTATAACATAAGGGCAAAAATTAGACCATGTGACATCAAAGCTCATATTCTTCAATATTGGCCTATGTGGCTTTAGAATGTGTTATGCAAGGCAAAGTTTATTTTCCTTTTAGCTACCTAAACAGCAATATGGGAATTTTTAGAGCCTTTAGTAGTGCATATATGTCCAAGTACTGATTTCAAACTTCTCTAGTCTTCCAAATCTGTGTCCTTTCTCCTTAGGGCATATTGCCTATTCTTTTCAGCCAAGCCATCCTTCAGCATTCTGGACTGCATGAATGCAGCTCAACTGTAATGCCAAACAAATCAACAGAATAGCTGTCAGGCTTTCACCGGAAACAATATTAGCCTTGTCTGTTCATACTGAGAGCAGAATGGAAGTGACACAAATAAAATGTAATGGGATAAAATATATTGCTCAATGTACAGTAACAAGGAACTTTTGGTTCATTTTTTTCTCTCCTCACTACATTTCAATATAGTTTCTTTATGAGTTCTACATAGTGTTAGTTAGTTAAGTGGTTACATTAGTGTCAAACGTGTGAGGAGAGCACAATAAATGTACTTGAAAGGAATGAATAAATAGATAAATTATATTAGATCCAATGAATTTGTTATAGAATTTGTACTTATAAAAACAGAATTTCAAAGTTGGAAAAACAACAACGACAACAAACTTGGCTTAAAAGTCATCTGACACAACTATTTTCCCAGAAAATAAATTATTTGCACTAGGTTTTTTATGCATAGTTATTCTGATGCTGGTTAAATAGAAAATGTATTACCACATGAATCACTTAATTCCAATGATACGCAGTACCAGATATCTGAAAGTTTATTATTTTAAAGAATAATTATAGTTTATGGTAGCCACCCACTGAACCCATTCTAGATGGACTAAAGAAATTAGAGAATTAAGATGATTATATACCAACTATTTGGGAAACTGAATTGGAAGGATCACTTGAGGTCAGGAATTCAAACCTACCTGGGCAATATAGTGAAACCCCATATCTAAAAAAAAATTGTTTTGATTAATTAAGCATGGTGGCACATGCCTAGCAGACCAAGCTACAGCCTGAAGTGGGTGGATCTCTTGAACCCAGGAGCTTGAGACTGCAGTGAGCTATGATCATGTCAATGCACTCCAGCCTACATGACAGTGAGAAATCTTGTCTCAAAAAAGATGAATAAATATATTTTTCATTAAAAATAAGATTATATAAATTGATACTATTGCCTTTGGATCTGTGGCGTGTTTGTATGCCCAAAGGATTAATGATATATTATACAATTTTAAACAACAGATTATGATCCCTTTACATCTACAATTTTATTTTGCTTAATACAATTATCTTCTGTTCCAATAAGCATCGTTATCAAAATTTAGCAAAAAGATGAAAGTAAAGGGAATTGATAAGTATTTTTAGATGTCTAATATGTGCATGGTAGTGTTTCGCATTCGTATTTAAAATGTAGATATTGCTATTAATTCCATTCTAAGAGGAAACAGGTGTAAGAACTTTAAGAAACATGTCCAAGTTTACACAAAAATGTACTTTGTGGAGCTGGTGCTTGAACCTGTGTGTATCTGACTAGAACGTGCATATTTTATTCCTATGCTCACCACCTTCCAGCTAGGTTTATCATTTAATTTGTAAACTATTCAGGAAAAAAAATCCAGAGATATTCTTGGCAAAGGATTTACTTGATAAAATACACATGCCATTGGTTCTTCTCTAACATTTAACATTTGTGATACTGTTTGCCAAATGGAAAGAAATGCTAAGACTCAAGATCAAATGTTTACTGAGCAGATTATTCTTGATGGCCTTCTGCTTAAAAGTTTAAAATTAAAAATAGAACACTATTCACTATTTGTCCACCGCCAAACTGTGTGGGAGCAGCAACACAGATTGCAGGGCAAGGTTTCAGAAGCTCAGAGCTCGACAATACATCTTCCTTTGCCCCCAGTGTTAATATCTTCTCTCCTTTTCTTTCAGAACAGAAAATAGTAACTAATAGCTTGAATAGCTGCCACTTTCATCACTTTAACTGCGAATAAACTCAGCTTTTCTTTCACCCTTCAGAATCTACAGACCACGGATGACCACCTACGGCTCTATGGAGTCCTGAAACTGTTGCTTGGAGGGAATTACCACTGTGCTTCCAAAATATGTCTCACCACAAAAATGATAAATGGTGGTAAAGGAGCAAAGATAGGATCTTGGGAGACTGTAAATATGTCCCTCAGTTCTCTGAATGTACTTTGGGTTGCTCACCCTAAGGGAATGTGGTCACTGTTATATTATGTGGTAGGAGTAAATGAGAGTGTTCTTTTCTCCTCTGACAGAATTTGTAAAGCAAGGGGATTTTGCCTGGGGAAGAGGTGGAATGAAATGAAATATTTCCTTCTCTCTTGATCTGTTTAGCTAAGAGAAATGTGTGTATTCATGGAAGGCATCGTTGTTGATTTTGCAGCCCAATGTATTGGTGTATTGGTTAGGCAGAAGGGCATATTGAAACAAACACTGGGTTTCATTTCTCACCTCTGCCACTTGCTAGCTGGCTGAACTTAGAAAAGTGATGTAAGTTCTCTGAACCTTACATTTCTCAGTTGTAATATTATGCTATATTAGCCCACCTTGCAGAATTGGCATGAAAATGGAATAGCCAGATTTAACAAATAAAAATGAAGGGTACTTAGTTAAATTAGAATTTTAGATAAGCAACAACACATTTTTTAGTATATGTCCCAAATATTAAATGGGACATACAAATACTAAAACAGAATTATTATTTCATACTTATTGGAAATTCAGAATAAACTTAGTGGCTTATATTTTATTTGCCAACCTTACTAGAGAAGTAAATAAGGCACCTGCTAGCACAATGCTTGACATAGATTTGTTATTCAACATAATTCATTTCCTCTCTGTCTCCTACATTTTTGTTCTGTGCTCCACATAAGGACTCACTTATTTGTAAAAATAAGTCAAAATTCATTTTTTTTCTGAACCTACTTATTAATAAAATATATAGTCTTCTCTTTGATGGAGAATAGCTAAGGAATTTCTGCTCCCTTCCATCAAAGATTTCAGAAATGCTCAGTATATCAGGTTGAATCTCTCTCAGTAAGTGACTAAGGAAGTAAATTAATTAGTGAACTAGAAAATACAGATAAGTATTACTTGAGTTTATGTAGTATCATTTTCATAGGAGACACTGTTGTTTAATTTATTGATATTACATTTTATTATGCAACAAGGAAACAATAGCAAAAGATAACTCTTTTTTTATTTTTTATTTTTTTTAGTTGGAGTCTCACTCTGTCACCCAGACTGGAGTGCAGTGGCACGTTCATGGCCACCCCAGCAATCCTTACGTCTCAGCCTTCCAAGTAGCCAGAACTACAGGTGCATGCTACTGTGCCTGGCTAATTTTTGGTTTATTGTAGAGACGAGGTCTCACCAAGTTGCCTGGGCTAGACTCGAAACTGTAGGTTCAGGCAATCCACTAGTCTCAAACTTCCAAAGTACTAGGACTACAGGCTGAGCCACTGAGTCCAGCCTCTTTTGTTTATTTTAAAGATGTGGGGTACAATTCAGGATTAGGTATACAAGTGGTTATCCTACAGGTAAAGTTTGGGCCTCCGTTTTGTCCCCACTCTGCCTCATTTGAGATTAGGTACACTTACTGATATGTCCTCCCCATCCAGGCAGTATCCCATTACTGTCAATCCCTTTCTTATAGTATTATAGTAAATGTTCAGGGTCTGCTTATGAATGAGATCATGTGGTACTCTGTTCTTTTCTTCTGTGATAGATCACAGAGTATCATAGACTCTAAATCCATCCAAGTTGCTGCAAAGTCCATGTTTGTCCTTCTTTATGACTGTGTAATAGTCCACTGTGTATATTTACCATATTTTTTTTATCCAGTCCAGTTTCAATGGACAGCATGACTGGTTCCATGTTATTGCTATTGTGAATAGTACTGCAATAAACATACGTGTGTAGGTATCTTTTTGTAGGATGAGTTCCTCTGGGTATATTTTCGCTAGGAGGATTGCTGGGTCATATGGAAGGTCAATGTCTAATTGTTTTAGAAATTGTCACACTGTTTTCCAGAGAGGTTGCACTAGTTTGCATTCCTACCAGCAGTGAAGAAGCATTCCTTTTTCTCCACATTCTCACCAGCATCTGTTGTTGTTTTATTAATGATGGCCATTTTATTTTATAGTTGGGAAAATTGAGGCACTGATTGATGTAATAAATGATTTGCTCATAAAGACCCAGTCAGTCAATCAGAAGTAGAAAATAATATTAAAGGTCAATTCCTTACATTCTAATCTAATTTTATTTTTCTATTAGACATCATAGGATGAAGAGAGCAAGATATAAGACAGAATATGTGAAAGTTTTGGAAACCTTCACAAAAAGATAGTACAACAAAAGATTGTTATTATATGGAAGCTAAATATATTTGTTACAATTAAGTCTATTTTTTATCATTCCAATTTTAATATGAAGAGCAAGTGAGCATTTAAATTAGATTAACAAGCACAAAGGTTGGTAATATGAAATGTAACTCTAATTTCATTTTACAATTGGATTAAGTTCAGCTTTCTATCAATATGTTACTAAATCCAAACACAAAATCCTTTTCTGCTGCTAAAAATAAATGTTTTTCTTAACAGGGTAGTTATTAGAAAAGTGTGTATTTATTTTTAATGTTCACCTACTAAATGTAATAAACACTACAATATGTGTACATTTGATTAGCTACTATGCGCAGACAAGTGAATATTAAATTCTTTTTAAATGGACCGATGTTGTAGGAAAGAATATCAAAAATTTTTAGTGATCCTTGCATTTTCAGGCTACCTATGTCCTGTGTTTAATATGAAATTTGATATTTGTCACAATTTATATTCCATCTCACTTCTTTTCACTTTACAAATTCCAAATAAAGACGATTTTATTCTTGCATGAACTACTTTTGCAATACAAAAAAGTAAATACATTGAAAAAGCAATGTGAAAAATATAACCTCTTACTTGGCTTAGAATTGACTTCCATTTATGTTCAAAAAATTAAACATATCTAAACATATTTGGAAGTAATGTATTTTATGTTGTAATTGACATCATTAACTGAGATACTAAAATATTAGCCATGCTCTTGGACCAGATATCTGCAATTATGCTTGCTAGCATTTTCAGAATTCTCTTTCACCCAAATTCTTTAAACAAATGGAACAATTATATTCTATAAATGCCAAATAATTGTTTTCAGATTTGCTTTTTAAAAAAATCCTTAAATCCAAGTATTTCACCTTTTTGTTTTCAAAGGCAGTATGAGGTCCACAGGAGGAAGTCCATAGCTTTCATCTTGATTTATAGAGATGATGATAAAAGTTTAGTTTCACAGCTTGTTGCCCACTCCTCTGGTAGAATGCAGCCTACAGCATATGTTCAAAGACAGGTTATCCATAGCTGAATGTAGTTTAATTTTAGTAAACATAGCCTATAGTAGGAACATATTGAATTTAAGTTCAATTGTATAGGATAGAAAAGTAAGAATATTCCAATATGCAATATGTTTTCCAATTAATTTTATGCCTAAGAGCTTTGTTTTGTTTTTCCCCCTTAATCCTTAGGAAGTTAAATTCACAGTACATGATAGTCAATATACACTATAAATGTATTGATGGACTATTTAGCCTAAATGTAAAAGTTATGACATTAGTTCATTCAGAAAATAATTTTCTTGAATACTTTACATATGGCAGACACTGTGGTAAGGGTGAAATCTATGCTATTTCAATACTTGTCAGGCTTAATCTATTGTGGGAAAATATATGCAAATTACAAGTAATGAAGCATGTTGCAATGGAAACGTAGAAGATGCTATGAAACAAAATAATGTAACATTAAGAAAGACTTCTTTGAGGAAGGAATATTTGAACTGAAATTCTAAAGAATAAGGAGGCAGTCAAACTCAGTAGAAGAGAGAATGCTCCTGTCTGAAGACTGAAAATGTGAAGGGTACTTGGCAAAGAGGTGTGGTGCTGGTTGAATATGATGCCAGGTCTTGCTGAACCTTTGGAAAGTCAATAGCAGGAAAATGACAAATTGATTTACATTTCCTCCCTTTCTGCTGCAGATACAGAATGCACAAAGTTGGCAAGGAAGTAAGCAAGAGAACTCATACAGAATCTCATGGAACTGTATGGTGGCACAGGAGGTGAAGAAAAATGGATTCTTTGAAACAGATATACATTATTCTGAATGGGTAAGTAAAAACAAAACAAAGAACTTAGGCATAGAATTAACTGAAAAAATGTCATATATTCTAACATACTCACAGAAGTATTCCATGAGTAATCCCAGAGAAGCCTGAAAGAAATACTGACAAGCAAGACATTGAAGAAACACTCCAAAATGAATGATAGTAAGAGATAAAATTAATGTTACATCCTTTACAAAGGCACCACCTCACATAGACAGAGTGAACTCTTCTAACATGCAATTCTGAGGTCCAACCTGTATCCACAATGCAGAGAAATGGCTTGCTTTCTTGTTTGCTACCCTTACAAGGTTCCCTTATTCATGCTGCCCTTCTCCTGCCCTACTACTCAGCTCCTTTATTTAGTATTTTTTCATGCAACAGATGTTCAACATGTGTGAACAGGTGGAATAAATAAATGACAATCTCTATGTCAAATAACTGGAATAAATGTGATTTAACATAGTTGTTACTAAGCAGTTCCATTAAGACATATAAGATAAGAGCCCACTTATCTCTACAATCATCCTAAATTAGGATAAACAAATGTTATTCCACAAAAGGATCCCAAACGTAGCTACAAAACGAATTTGACTAAGGTGATGACATGGGAACCCGCAAGATGATAAAGAGATGTTGGTAATACTCAAAATGGAACATCATTGTAAAAAGTTGGCAAAGTGATTTCTTATAATTTTAAGAATAAAACAGATGATGGAGAAGATACACAATTACATTTGATATTCTGTATAAACAAAATATTAAACATTTTAACAATCAGTAGAACATTTTTTGTCATTTGTTTGGAGTAATGTGCCTTGGAATTGCTATCCGGTTCCCTAAATCATAAAGATGATTAAGACTCAAAAATATTCAAGATATAAAGAGATAATAACATTGCATATCAGATGAAAATATGTCAATGCATCTTATTTCCTTACTTTTTAAATTTTATTTTATTATAAGAATGTGGGGTAAAAATGAGGATTAACTACATAGCTAGACTGCATGCAGGTAAAATTTGGGCTTCTAACTGGCCCTCATTCCCCCAGTAATGAAACAAATATGTTTTGTGTTGTCACATGCCCCCACTCTCCTCCTCCCACTCTCTTCCTCCCACTTTCCCATAGCAGTGCCCAGTGACTGCTAATCCCTCCCTTGTTCTAATGTGACTAATGTTCAAGGCCCACTTATGAGTGAGAGCATGTAGTATTCAGTTGTTTGTTTCTGTGACAGCTCACTTAGTACGGTGATATCTGGCTCCATCTAATTTGCTATGAAGTTCATTATTTTGTTCTTCTTTATGACTGCATAATATTCCATCATATATATGTACCACATTTTATTTATCTAGTCAACTTTCAGTAGGCAGTAGAGTTGATTCCATGTTTTTGCTATTGTGAATAGTGTGGCCATAAACATGTATGTGCAGGTGTCTTTTTTTTGTAGAACAGTTAATGTTCCTCCAGGTATATTCCCAGGAGGGGATTGCTGGGTCATATGAAAGGTCAATTTTTAGTTCTTTTAGGAATTGCCACACTGCTTTTCATATAGGCTGAACTAGACTGCACTCCAACAATGTAGAAGTATCCCCTTTTCTGTGTATTCATACCAGCATCTGTTGTTTTTTGACTTCTTAATGATAGCCATCCTTAACAAAGTTAGGTGGCATCTCATTGTAGTTTTGATTTGCAGTTCTCTGATTAGTGGAACTGAGTATATTTTCATATGTCTGCTAGCTGCTTGTATGTTGCATTTTGATAAGTGTCTGACCATGTACTTTGTCCACTTTTTAATGGGTTTGTTTGTTTCCTTTCACCTCATTTGAGTTTCTTGTAGATCCTGGATGTCAGGCTTTTGCCAAAGATGTATATATATATGGGGGGGGGTGTATACATATATGCATGTGCATACATATATGTTATGCTTCTTCTAGGATTCTTATAATGTAAGGTTTTATGTTTAGGTATTTGGTCCACTTTGAGTTGATTTTTGTATATGGTGGTAGGAAGGGGTCCAGTTTCATTCTTTTGCACATGGTCAGCCAGTTTTCCCAGCACTATTTGGCAAATACAGTCTCCTTTCCCCAGTGAATGTTATTGGTGGCTTTGTTGAAGATGCGTTAGTTAAAAGAGTGTTTTTGCTTTGGGAATCTCTGTCTTGTTCCACTGATCAACGTATCTATTCATATACCAATACCAGGCTGTTTTGGTTATTGTAACCTTGTAACAAAGTCAAAAGTGTGGAAGTGTGCTCCTCTTACTTTGTTCCTTTTGCTGAGGATTTCTATTTCCATATGAATTTGTATGTTGTTATTTCCAGGTCTGAAAAAATGATGTTGATAATTTAAAGAATCTTGTATTGAATCTGTAGATTGCCTTGGGTAGGATGAATATCTTGACAATATTGATTCTTCCAATCAATGAACATAATTTTTTTTGTTTGTCTTATAGGAGATTACAGGAAATTGGCCTGTAATTTTGTTTCCTTGTTGGATCTTTGTTAGGGTTGGGTAGCAGTATGATGTTACCTTCATAAAATGAGTTGGGGAGAATTCCATCATTCTCAATTGCCTGGAATACATTTAATAAGATTGGTATCAGCTCCTCCTTGTGTGTCTTGTAGAATTCAGTAGGGGAGCCATCTGGTCTGGGCCTTTTTTGACAAGAAGACTTTTGCAACTGAGTCAATTTTCTGGGTTTTCATTGGTTTGTTTAGGGTTTCAATTTTTTTGTAGTTGTTTCAACCTTAGGAGGTTGTGTGGTATTAGAAAGTTCCCCATTTCCTTTAGATTTTTTAGTTTATTTTCATAGTAATTTATGATAATTTTCTGAATTTCTTCAGGGTCAGTTGTGACTTTTTGTGTTTCTAATTCTCTGTCTCTGTCTCTCTCTCTCTCTCTCTCTCTCTCTCTCTCTCTCTCTCTCTCTCATATCAATCTAGCCAGTTATCTATCAATCTTACTTATCCTTTCAAGGAATCAGCTTTATGTTTTGTTGATTCTTTCTATGATATTCTTCTCTTCTATATCCTGCAAATGTGATTTTATCTTGGTGATTTGGATTTTCTGCTGAAGTTAAGACTTAGATGATCTTGCCTTTCCAGCTCCTTTAGGTGTGACGTTAGGCTACTTGTGAGCTTTCTGTTTTCTTGATGGGTGCATGCAATGCTATGTATTTTTCTCTTAACACTTCTTTCATGGTATCCCAGAATTCTGATAGGATGTGTCTTTGTATTTGTTTCCAAGAATCTTTTTATTTCTTCCTCGATTTCCATGTTGACCCAGAAGTTGTTCAGCAGCATGTTGCTTAGTGTCCATGTCTTTGGGTGTTTTGGTGTGATCTTGGTGGCAAAATTTATTTTTATTCCACTGTAATCTGAGATGTATGGAATTATTTTAATCTTCTAAAATTTGTTTACCCTTGCTTTATATCCAACAATGTGATTGATCTTGGAGTATGCTTCATGTGTTGACATGTAGTATGTATACTCTATGGATGTTGGGTAGAGTGTTCTGAAGATGTCTATTGAATACATTTGATTGACTGGCGAATTAAAGTTCTGGATATGCATGTTGACTTTTTGCCTTGATTATCTAGCAAGAGCTGTTAGTGGGATATTTAGGTCTCCAACTATGATTGTATGAGAGTCAATGTATTATTTTAGTGTACTTAGTAGTTTACTTATAAAACCTGGTGCTCCTGTGTTGGGTGCATATATGTTTAGAATGGATATTTATTGTTGGTGGTTTGAGCCTTTAATCATTATGTAGCGTCCTGTGGTGTCCTTTTTAACTTTTGATGGTTTGAAGGCTGCTTTGTCTGACATCAGAATAGTTACTTCTGCTTTATTCTGTTTTCCAATTGCTTGAAAGACCATTTTCCAGCTCCCAACTTCAAGGCTGTGGTTGTTCTTTGCAATGAGATAAGTTTCCTGGAGGCAGCAGACTGTTGGATCATGCTTTTTGTTTTTTTTCCAGTGTGCCACTGTATGTCTCTTCAGTGGTACATTTAGTCCACTCATGTTCAAATTGATTATTGAAATGTAAGTATCTATCCCTGTCATAAGGTTCTTAAGGGGTTTCCTTGTGTCCTTTTTACTCTTGCATGTATACATGTAAGCATTTTCATTTTTGTGAGTGCTCTGTGTGCTCTGTTAACTCTGTGCTTGCCCGTACTTTTGTGATGGGCTAGACTGTTCTTTTTGATGTATGCATTCAACACCCCTTAAGAGTCTCCTAAAGGGTTCTTCTAGAGTAGACATATTATTTTAGAGATTGGATGTCTGGAAATAATTTTAATTCTCCATTACTAATAAAGCTTACCTTGGCAGGGTAGGAAATTCTTGGCTGCAGTTGCTTACCTTTAAGAACATTAACGATTGGAGTCCAGTTCCTTCTGGCTTCTAGTGTTTCAGCAGATAATTCTGGAGCATTTCTGATGGGCCTTCCCAGGTAGGTAGTCTAGTCTTTCTCTCTTGCTGTCTTTAGGATTTTTTTCTTTCATGCTTACTTTGTGGAGGTTGATTGCTATATATCTTGGAACTGGTCTCATCATGTGATACCATGTGGAAATTCTCTGTGCTTGAATTTTCACCTATCTAGCGAGATGTGGGAAGTTTTCTTGAATTACCCATAAAATGTTTATTCCATGGTGTTCTTAGTTTCCCTTTCTGCATCAGAGATATCAATCTTGTGTAGATTTGGTTTCTTGACATAGTCTCATATGTCTCAGAGAGTGTGCTCCTTATTTTTTAACTTTTTTTCTGTGTTTTTGACAGACTGGGTTAATTCCATATTTTAGTCGTTAAGCTCTAAGATTCTTTTTTCTACTTGGTTGATCTTGCTCCCTATACTTGTTACTTTGTTTTTATTTCCAGGATGGAGTTCTTCATTTTCACTATTTTAGAATAGACTTTTCTGAAACTGGACAACTCTGCTTTTACTTCTTTGGTGAGATTCACTTCTAGTTTCTCTTTTTTCTCTCTCTTTATTTTAGCTATACAATCTGTGATATCTTTGTCATCTGGGGCAGGTAGGCTGGGAGGGGGTTCCATTTTTTGTGCTCTCCTAGCTGTTTTTTTGGGTGCTGTGTCTTAGTACTCAGAGCATTGTCTGTATTTTTTCACTGATTTTTCTTCATCCATGACAAGCCTCTCTTCCCTCTCTGTAATTCCTTTTGGTTTTGTTGTTCTGAAGTTAGTCACTGATCCTCTGTTCTAGGGCCCTTTCTGGGGTTCAGTAAAGGTCAGTCAATGAAGATGGAGGGGAATTCACTTCTGTTCCTTGCTTCGCCCAGTGGCAAGTTTCTCAACTGTAGTGCCCCCTGCTGCTAGCACTCTGCTTAGAGTGGGAAGTGCTTCTAAACCAGAAGCATTTCCACTGAAAAAAACTATTGGGTATTTTTCCTATTGCTCCTTCCTTGTTCAAGTTCACACTCTGCTCTTGAAAAAGAGCAATTTTCCTACTATGGAGGAGGGGAAAGTGATCCTCCTGTAGGCATGCAGGACTTGGAGGTGTTTCTTCCGAATCTGCCTGGGAAGGTGTGTCATGTGACAGGGAGGTTCACTTTGCAGGTGGATTTTCCCTGCCTGTGAGTGGACTGGAACCATGCTTACAGCTGCTGATCCAGCATTGCTTTTTTCTCCCCATTCCTCTTGGTGTCCTGTTGTGCACTGCTGCTTCCTGACCAGGACTCCTTCCACATAGGACCAATGACTTGATCATGGCTAAGAGGGGGTGAATGGACCCAAAGCACCTTAGGTACACTCACCCACTCTCATTCACTGTGCAGTTTTTCAGTTCCTGTGCAAACCTGTGCACAGCAAGGGATGGGGTGCTTGGATTTCTATGTCTGCATTTTTTTTCTGGTCTCTATGTGTTCAAAGAGAGCTTTTCTGGATGTAAGGTGATTCATTCATACAAAAGTGTTTGGGATGTCTCCATTTATGGTGGCTTGGATCAATTTCTCTCTTTTTTGCCTTGTTGGTAAAAGTATCACCAGTCTGCTGTTCCATGGTGGTCATCTTGGTTCTAGGCAGTGCAACTTATTTCTAAGGAAGAAAACTACAGTCTTCGTTTTGCAATACAATGCTGTTTTAGATTATAGTAAAAGTGATATGATTTAAAAGAATTTCCATTCCCAAGAAACTAAAATGTAATTTTATATTTTCAAATCATACCTCACATTTTAACTGTCACTTCTACACTTCTAAAAATATTGTTTGAAGCATATAAATCTTGTTATTTAATTTTGTTCATTTAAAATTACAGAATAGATATTAAGACAGATGATTTAATTGGAAAGAGTCTCTGGTTTTTTTTTTTACATTAAATAGTTTTCTGATATAAGCATTTTTAATTTTAACCTATTTCTTTTATGCTATAAAATAAAAAGAAGATCACCATAGATATTTAGGTAATGTCACAAGCACTTATTTTCAGACAAAATGGAAGCATTAATAAATTTAAGCTAAATAGGCTCAAGTGAATATATTCTTTAGTGTAGTTTTCAGTGGTGTCAATGGAAATTAGCAAGTTGTTTGTAATGAAAATTTAATTGAAAGTTGAGGATATTTGAACTTTGCAGGGGCTTAGCACAATGGTTAGAGCATCCCTTTATTCACTGCTTTAACCACAAAGTCTCATCTCTTTAGAGTACAACTGAGTAGCCAATTAAACCTTCTGGTGTTACAAATGGCACTAGTAGTGTGACATCTCTGGAAGAGTATGTGATTTAAAAAACCAAACATATATGCAAACATTTTTCTCAATGTGCATACACTAATGTCAGGACAAATTCTCTTTGCAGAACACCATTTACCGAATATGTTTACTCTCGGAAAGACACAGAATGGGCAGGCAAGTTCAGCTGGAAGTCATTATCAACATTGCTGAAAAGCATCAGGAAAATTTTAAGTTGTGCTAAGAACTAAAGATCTTCTGGAGGAATGTAGCTATAAAACATACATCAGATAATTAGTGGGGTTGTGAAGGGAAGATTTAAAACTATAGACATGAATGCTATTTATGAATGTCATTCTTACCAATAAAATTTTGCAGGGATTCACTAGCCATTACAGTGGAGCATTTGGCTCAAATAAGCCAGATTGTGTTTATTCCATACTATTCTCCACATCTAACCTACAATCTTCAGAGCTGTTATCTTCCTTTCTCCCAGCCACTAAACCAAGCCCTGAAATAATGTAATTGCATTTTCTCTCTCTCTCCTGATCTCATAGTTTCTAAGAAAAGATGTTTAGATGTTAGTGATAGGAAAGAATTTAGAAAACCTTATTTATCTATTTAAGACAACATAGCTGTAGGGAAACCCTGTCTTTGCCCAAATATACTTCTCCAGAAACCTTCCTAAGATAGGATTAGAGATAAGTTTTGTGATTCCCAATAATTGCACATGGACACTCATTAGAACAAGGCTAATCATTAAAAGCTATTTCCGCTATCTCTTTTGCTGAGGTCCTAAACATTAGTAGTAGCCTAGACCTTAAACAAATGTGTGTGAGAATCTCTGACAATGCCTCTTACTGTGCTAGCAGCTGGGATACAAAGTTAAGTAATTTAAATATGACTCCTCTCCAGTGGGCTTATGGTCTCTGTCTTTCAACCATAATTGAAAAAATGCCATTTCTTCACATTTATTCTCACCATCTATTTGATTTTTTTGTAATAGTCATTTTTTTCTATTTTTTAATAAAATTATTATTCTTAGACCTTCCCTATGTTTAGCTTCTTGGTCAACATTACTTATATAAATTTGGGCACATTCTTAGAAGAAAATGCCAATCAGGTGGTCAAAAACCAGAGGCTATGAAACTCATGTAGAATCAATGGTATAAGGCTACCCAAGCAGATATTGAATAGTGGGCCTATGTGCAGATAGGGAATAAAAAAAGAAATTAAAAGTGTGAAGAAACTGTTGAAACACAGTTGTAAGCTACATGTAGTAACTGTGAATGATTGAGAAGTCACAGTAGTTTAATAAACCTGTTGGGCAAATCTAAGGAGAGGAGAGATTTTTTTTCTTTGTACAAAATTGTTGCCCATGCCTACAAGCACAGTGGGTCTTGGGGACTGGGACTAAGCATCAAAATAACCACTTACAGTCTGTATCGAAAGAAAAAATAAAACTTTATTTTGTTGTTACTTTCAGCCACAAATAGTAATCAACAACAGGAATAACAGCAACAATAAGAAGAAAAATGATTTCCATTGATCATTGTCGTTATGAAATACATTTTACTATGATTGATAAAATGCATTTATATATTCTTTAAATATTCGTATTAAAGAAAACACTTCTAGTTATAAAGGACAGAATTCGTAGTGGCTACACTAAAGGGAGAATGTGTTGTCTTATGCAGTTGAAGGATTCCATATGGCTGATTCCAGGCACTTAGCCAATTGCCATCAGAACTCAGATTCTGTTTTTGCTCTCCTCTTTCCTATGGGGGCTTCATCCACAGACAGGCTTTCCCTTTAAAACAGCAGAAGCTGCAAGTATTTGCAGATATCAAATCTATCTTCTCAGAGAGTTCCAAAAAAGCATATTTACGCCAATTTTTCTAATCAAAAGTGTGGCAGTTGAGCATCAATAGCACTGATGGCCCTTCTATAAGTCCCTTGCCTACCTGACACTGAACAATAGCCTCAGTGGGCCTGGCCTTGACCACATTTGATTCATGTGGAATGGGGTGGAGGGAATTCAACATGGAAACTGAGATGCTGCTTTGAGAGTGGGACGCATGATTGCTAGTAGACACGGACATCCCTTATTTTTTATTGGGGAGAAAATAGAAGAGGAATTTGGAACTTAGGATAGAAGGATACTAAATTCAGAACAAGAGTCAAATTGTTGCAAAACCAATATGTGAGAGGAACTGCATAGCACTCTATTATAAAGTACAGAGCAAAAACAAGAGTGAGAAGGGCCTGAAGAATTAATTAAAAATAACTCACCAGGTTCTACTCATTTTCATAGGATTATCAGTGACTGAGCTACACCTATATATAACTCACTGTATTGAGGAGGAAAGGTGAGTGGACAAGAAACAAATGGATACAAAAACTCTCAGATCTCCCAAGTCTCCTAGCCAGTAAGTACAGAGCTAGAATTTGAACTGATATTTGTCTGATTTTAAAACAATTTTCAAGACTAAAACCCACTAACATCTATACTCTTGCTTACCTAAGTAAAGCAATAATATTTAGCCAAGGAGTTTGTTTCAAAGTAGTTTTATGGTGTTTTCAAAACTGTAAGAAAATTGGCAGGTGAAAATCACCATTATAAAATGCTATGCATTTTAATAAGTCCACCTGCTTATAAAGACATTTATAGCTAAAGCAGAAAAGTTAACAATCTATAGTCTAAGATGAAAAAGACTACTTGTTAGCAGTTAGTGATGCGTTCATTTTGTACAAATCAACAAATTGGTTTAAATATGTAGAGAAAAATAATTTTAAAAAAAAATAGACTTCAGCCGGGCTCGGTGGCTCAGCCTGTAATCCCGCATCTTGGGAGGCCGAGGTGAGTGGATTGCCAGAGCCCGCGGGTTTGAGACCCACCTGGACAACTTGGTGAGACCTCATCTCTACAATAAATCAAAAAATTAGCCGGGTGTGGTAGCACGCGCCTGTAGTTCCAGCTACTTGGAAGGCTGAGGCGGAAGGATCGCTGGAGCCCAGCAGGTCGAGACTGCGGTGACCGGGAGCGGACACTGCACTCCAGACTGGGTGACAGTGTGAAACTCCAACTCAAAAATAAATAAATAAATAAATAAATAAAAATTAAAAAAAAATTTTAAAAATAGACTTCATATTTAAAAGAAGTGGAATCACATTTTGCCTCAGAATACTGCAGATTGAGTGGTTGAATTTAAATGTTGAAAAATTAAGCTTCTTAAAAAATGCCAGAAGTACAATTATTTAGAATGCAGCTACTGCCTTGTATTGCAGTGTTCAATCTCTTCTCTCTCTCCATCTTCTTGGTTGCTAATGTGAGGAAATATTTGACATGTGAAAAATAACCTCCTGTTTTCCTTTCCCTGATGGTGTTACCATATGGCTTTAGCATTTGGTTCCATCCTTTTCACCCTCCTACTATTTATTTATTTTAATCACTACTTGTGATTAGTGTAAAGAAGGGTTCTGAGAGTCTATTCCTGGCTGTATTCTCACTTAAGTTTGGCCCCAGATCATTCAATTTCCCTTAGCTGCAGAGTCTGCCATCTTTAAATGAGCATAATGTTACTCACCAGTTGAATGAAATCCGTTAAAAAAGGATAGTTCCTTATGTTTTAAGAGAGTTTCTATTATCTGTGGATTTTTTTCTCCCTCAGTTTCAAAACCATCTGTGCCTTCTCATTTATGACCAAGACTTTTCTGAGTTTCAAATTTGCTTAGAGCTGACAAAACACAACATCTGGATTTCAATTCAAGGAGGAAGGCTCATTTGAAAGCTTTTTAATGCCCCTGGACCACAATGAGATCAAATTGAAGAACATTTTTTATGAGTTGAGTGCAAATGAATTAGAAACATGTGGATTAAATTTTTCTTAAGCCTCAAAGGGAATTTAAATATTAAGGAAAAGTGCTTTGCAAACTGCTTCTTGGCTTCTGCCAAAGTCAGAACACTTGAAAAAAGAGTTGGTGATATCTACTGAATCCAAAATGTACCCACAGCATTTTCTTCTCCAGTGTATAAAGAACATTTTGATCTTTGAATAAAAGGAAATAGAACTAAAGATTTGCAAGTTTTATATTCAATAATACTTAGTCTTCAGACTAAAATAAGCATATTGTTAGATTTCATAAAGACTTTCCTTTTCTACTGCTGTTTGTTCTGTTTTATGTAAGAATTGCCTAGAATATAAATGAATGATATAATTGTATCAATGTGGCACAATAACCCCTCAGCCATCACATGTTTTATTTTGGAGGTAGGAGAAATCGATAATAAGCATTTATTTCAAATTTTGTTTTATATAAACGTTTTATGATAAGTCAATTCTGTTTTGTTGGTTTAAAAACCCTTTCTGTTCAATAGAAAAATAACAACTTTCTTCCCTTTTGAATACATATTAGTCATTTAAACACTCACTTCATATACAATGTTGTCAAAAGAATGTGCATGCTTTGAGGATGTGAGTGTGTGTACAGGTATGTAAAAACAGATTTATGAATACTTCCATTCACTACATCTGACCTTCAGGCCCCTGTACACATGGATGAAGTAGTTCTTCTATTACTCGCTGGGGAATCTCTGTCATGACCGTGGACCCCAAGAGTCCCTGCAAAAAACAGCCCTAAAGAGGACAGGATAAAGGGCACAATCGTCAGTGCAGGAGCTGCAATTTTCCCAATTTCCTGAGTTGGAAGCAGCTTAAAATGATCCTTTGCTGGTAGCCACAAAATCTGGCATTGACGAGGAGTAATTCTCCCTCTGCCCTTTCCTCTGAAAGCCTTGATCTACTCTTATCCTGAGGGTAACCAATGTCATGACATGTCTGTAGCCTTCCTTATCACTGCTGCTAATAACCGATTCCTGCCTGGAGACAGCACCACGAGTACAATTTTAAATAGTCTATTCTGGCACAAAATGATTTTGTAAAGCAGACTCTGTAGTTGAGGCAAATACTCACAAATGTGCCAGTGATAACTCCAGAAGTCACTTGACAACATTGAGATAAAACCTTATTACTGACAACTTTTTTTTCCTCTACTACATCCTACATTTTAATAAAAGACCTTCAGAAACATCCTTGTACTACCACTCTCTCTACCAAACGATGCAGTTGTTAATCCCAGTGAGAAAAGAAGTTTCCCAGACACACCTGTTCTCTGTGAAAACAATGAGAACTAACAATTTAGGGATGAAAAGGGGTGAGACAAAACACAATCTCTCAAATTCAGAAAAATATGAGATAGTTTCAGAAAAATTAAAATGTGTTTTGTCAATAATAAAGCCAAAATTGAATATGCTGTGGTAAAACTACAGTCTGTCCTGTCCCCTGCTCCACTTGAGGGAAATCTTTAAGGAACCAAAATCTACAAGTTCACAGCTTCCTACTTATACGTGATATAAAGTATTCAAAAACAATGCTTAGAAAAACTGTTGCATCCAAATGATAAACCCAACAATGGAAACCTCTCTACTTAAGTGAGGGTTCAGAAACAAACATAGAGTTAGAGAAATGATGAGTTTAGGAAAAATGCCTTATAGAGAGCAGAAAGAGAAAATGTACCCCTCTGATAGATTTTAGTAAAATTCATTGTCACACATTTGCTGGGAATATGTGGGAGGTTATAACGAAAAGACAATTCAAGTACTATAAAACATTCCTGATCAGTTACAATGCAGTGGTGAATTTAACACTTTTCTTAAGATATCTGAAATGACACACTCTCTTTGGGATGTGCCCAGGATATTCATTAAAGGGAATGTTAGGTGCCTTTAAATTAACATTTTATAGTACTTTTCAGAACCTCAAATCTTTACAATATGTGCTCAGTTATAGTTAATAAGAAAAGTGTATTTTACCCAATCTGAATGCCAGATTATAGTGACTTCCAACTCCACCCTAATACTATACTGATCCTCATGAAAAGTACAGAAAAAAAATTATATGCCCTTGCTGTCAGAACATCTGTAGGGTGAGTTTTAACTAATGATCTGTTTAAAAAATGATCTTGCATGATCTTTCATCTTAAAAGGTGATAATCTGTAAAGTTCTTCATATATAATATGTGGATTTGCAAACATTTGTCCACAAATGAGTACTTATCAATGACAAAATGAACAAACAAATAATGAACATATATCAATAGAAAAAATTTGAAAAAAACCCTAAAAATAATCCACATACTATTCTTTATGTACAATATGGAGCATTATTGACATTTAATAATATGACTTTCTATTAAAGACATCACTTGTTCAAATTGTGGAATAAAATATATTAATATTGCAATGCTCACATCAGAGAAAAATGATTTATTTGATGGACTTTAAAACTTAAAGATAAAGCATTTAGTTATTTATTATTTCACTGAACAACCATTTATTGAAGGTCAAATGGGTTGGAAGAACACAATCAAGAAGACACGGTCTAGATTGACAGAATAATAGGAGAGGCAATACCTCGCTTTTATTAGCTACTAATTATGACAACTACTTATGACAACTACTAGCTAAATACCTTATACATTGATTTATGGAATTGTCAGATATCATTATAAATTAGATACTATTATTACGCTACTTTCCAGCTGAGAAAGCTGAGGCACATAGCGGTTAAATCACTTAATGAAGGTCACATAAGTAGGAATAATCAGAGGTGGAATTGGAATCAAATCTGTCTTCAGAACTAACCCTTTTAGTCATCATGCTTTAGTGTCTTCGTGGCAGAGATCTAAAACATGCTGCTTCTTCTTAATAAACTGAGCCAAACCACAGAAAATATAGATGGCCAAATATTGTAGTGCAGCTGCCTCCACTTTGCAGATAGAGAGTCTCTTTCAGGCATCTAATTTAAAATGTCTAATTTATTGTGCAATGTGTCATGTTGGTTGCATCAGTTGTGCATAGTTATATGAGGGGTCTTGGCAGGACAAGGCTGAGTGGATTCTCTGGGACTTACACACAATTCCTATGATGGAAGGCTCAAGCCGCTCTTCAGGACATCCTGTGTTCTCCTTCTCCAGATATGCGATAATCAACTTACCAGCTGTGGAGATTATTTTACATACTTTTTAAAAATACACACAAGAATTGTGTTTTTCATGGTACTCCTGTCATCTGAATTTGGTAACAAAAGAAAGGGTCTTTAATATGGCATCTGCTCTAGTTTGAGAACTAAAATATAATTACATACTAATTATTGTTTTTAGTTTCCTTTTTAATAGTTTGAAGATAAAAGGGTTTTTTGGGTGGAAAAAGCAAGATCTGGATATAAGACTGATATTTACTTTGCATATTTTTTTTTTTGCCCAGTATTTACAGAGAAAGAAAGATAGACAGAAGAGAGACAAAGACAAAGAAAGTAACTACTTTTCATGATTTATTTAGGTTTCCAAAAGCAAAGGGCAGACTGATTTCATTTGCATCCTGCAAATAACTAAAATCAGGTATCAACTCTTCTGTGAAAATCTCCCTTACAATGCCTACCCATTCAGTAATGATGATTGCATACTTATTTTTGCTATAAAGTTCACAATGCTCTATAATCTGACAGCTATTTTTTTCGTTGTTTTTTTTTTTTGTAGACTGTGAAATTCTTGAAGGCAGTAGGTATGTCCTATGTATCTTTATTTTCTTCATACAATCTCAAGAACCTGCAAGTTATTGTAGCTCAAAAATTGGTTGTTTAAATAAAAAATAGAAATCACCATCCTGTGAGGTAAAAAGGAAATGCTTGTGCACTGTTGGTGAGAATTTAAAGTAGTACAGCCTCTGTGGAAATCAATATGGATTTTTTTTTAAAGTAAAAGTAGATTTAACATTTGATCCAGCAACCCTACTAATTGGTATCTATGCAAAGGAAAAGAGGTCATTACACACACAAAAAGGCACTTGCACTTGCAAGTTATCACAGCGCAATTCACCATCGCAAAGATGTGGAATCTAGCTAAATGCCGATCAACTGATCAATGGATAAAGAAAATCACACACATACACACACACCATGTAATACAAGTAAGCCATAAAAAAGCATGAAATAATGTATTTTGCAGCAACTTAAATGGAATTGGAGACCATTCTCTTAAGTGAAGAAATAAGGACTGGAAAACCGAATACAGCATGTTCTCACTTATAAATAAATGAAAGCTAAGCTATATGTCTGCAAAGACATGTAGAATGGAATAATGGACATTGGAGATTCAAATGAGAGGATGCGAAGAGGCGACAGATGAAAAATTACCTATTGAGTACAATGTGCACTAGTGGGTATGGCAGGTACACTTAAAGCCCCGACTTATTTTTTCTTTATTGTCTATCTAAAAAAATTTTGAGGTGAAATGAACCATTCTTTTATTCACTTTATCTTATCATAAAGATATGGGGTAAAGTCAGAATTAGGTACATGAATGGTTTACAGGCAGGTGAAGTTTGTGCCTCACATTGGACCTCACTTCACCTGGTTTAGGATCTTGTACCCTTAGTGAGGTTGTTCTCACCCATCCCTCCCCTGGCAGTGTCCCCTACTGCGGATGCCTTTTATCTGTTATCATGACACATGTTCAGGACCCACTTATACATGAGAACATGTGGCATTCAATTCTTTGTTTCTGTGCTAGATCACTGAGTACAATGGACTTGAAAACAATTCAAGTTGCTGCGAAGTCCATAATTTTGTCCTTATTTATGGCTGCATAATACTCCATTGTATATATGTACCATGTTTTCTTTATCCAGTTCACTTTTGATGGGCAGCAGGATTGGTTCCACGCGTTTGCTATTGTGAATAGTGTGGTAATGAACATGTGTGTGCAGGTGTCTTTTATGTAGAATGATTTTTGTTCCTCTGAGTATACTCCCAGGAAGGGGATTGCTAGATCATATGGAAGATCAATTTCTAGTTCTTTTAAAAATTGCCGCACTTGTTCCATAGAGGTTGTACTTGTTTGCACTCCCACCATCAGTGTAGAAGTGTTCCCTTTTCTCCACACTCATGCCAGTATGTTTGTTTGTTTTAATTTATTTTGATGGCCATCCTTACTGTTGTTAGGTGGTATCTCAATGTGGTTTTGAATTGCATTTCTCTGATGATTAGTGAAAAGCCCAGACTTCTTTACTATATAATGCATCCATGTAAACAAAAACGATTTGTACCCCTAAGGCTACGGACATTTAAAAATAAATCTTATCTGTAGACACAATCATAATAAAAGTTTCAAAATGTTTCCTGTATAACATACTCCTGAAATTTTACATTTATGATGTGTTGGAGGTTGAAAAGAAGAGCCAAAGTAGTAACAATTAAAGACAAATAATATAAGTAACTAATAGCTGTTAACTTTAATCTACTTGCCAGATATTCTGAAGTTTTTTTAAGGTCTGTCTCCATTTATCTTCCCAACATCTTTTTTGATGAGAACTTTTATAATGTATTTCTTATAGATCAAGAAACTGATATGCATAGAGGTTTTATAACTTACCTAAGAATGGCTAGTCAACTCAGAAGTGGTAAGACAGGATGTGAAGCAAAGCAGTCATATTTAGAATCCTACACGCTCAACCATAATATATACTTCTTTTCTGGGACGTGATGACTTTGTTGTTTGCTTTTTGGTGCCTAAATATAGAAGAGGAGCTTTAAATGTCACCAAGACCAAATTTTACTAGGCAACAACTTACAAGGCAATGACCCTGTGGAAAAGTACAACAATGGTGGAACAAACACAAATAAGAAACTAGGTCTTCAGATTGAGCATATAATTCGTTGACTGTATCTCTTCTCCATCGGCTGTTGAAAACAATCACTGTGCACCTATGTGCCAAGGTTTGTAGTAGCCCTGTCACGAAACCAAATGAAACATAATATAAATCCTGAGGATCTCACAGTTAAGTAGCTCTTTATTCTAGAGCTGAACTGTCTTACATGGTAGCAACTAGCTACTTAATTTAAGTTGTGATTAAAATTAAATAAAATTTAAAAATTAGTTCCTCTATTTCTCTCAGCACATTTTAAATGCATAATAACCACATGTAGTTTCATGTCTACCATATTGGACAAAAAAATATAGACTATTTTCTTCATTGCAGAAAGTTCTATTGGACAACGTTGCTCTAAAGAAATACATTTATGAGCAAGGACCCTTAAATCAGAGAGGCAGAGCCGGGCTCGGTGGCTCAGCCTGTAATCCCGCGCCTTTGGGAGGCTGAGGTGAGTAGATTGCCTGAGCCTGAGGGTTCGAGACCCGCCTGGGCAAGCAAGACCTCATCTCTACAATAAATCAAAAAATCAGCCGGGCGTGGTAGCGCGCGCCTGTAATTCCAGCTACTTGGAAGGCTGAGGCGGAAGGATCGCCGGAGCCCAGCAGGTCGAGGCTGCGGTGGCCAGGAGCAGCCACTGCACTCCAGTCTGGGCGACAGAGTGAGACTCCAACTCAAAAAAAAAAAAAAATCAGAGAGGCAGGGGTTTCACTTCTGGATATATATTTTTGAGCATAATGCTTAATCTCTTTATTCTTTAGTATATAATTTATTCATAAAATGAATACAATTTTAATACTTACCTTCAAGGGTCATTGCCAGGATTATTTTAGCTAATCCACATAGACATTATGAGCACTTTTTTAGTTTATATGCAATCAATGATTATTGGATTTTAGTTATTAAGTGTCACTGGTATTGTCACTAACAATAAATTATCTATACCTAGCAA
>CAUYQG010031814.1:0-25867 GCA_963574415.1 Tarsius wallacei | reverse complement strand
CCCAGGGGACCTCGAGAAGGAAACCTAGATGAGAGGTGGCCCAGGTAGAACATGATCATGTTATGGTCCGAGTAAGGCTCGGTTGCTCCCCTTGATACCAATAAATCAAAGGGGCAGGGAACCAGTAGAAAGAAGCTTATTCTGAGTTCAAATCCAGGGATCAGAGCCAGACTCAAGGTCTTTCTAAAATGATTCTGCTCCCCCTCCAGGCTTTTACAGTTCACTTTTATTATTTATTTATTTATTTACATTTTAGTTGGAGTCTCACTCCATCGCCCAGGTTGGAGTGCAGTGGCACACTCATGGCCATCCCAGCATCAACTTGCTGGGCTCTGGCGATCCTTCCATCTCAGCTTTCCAAGTAGCTGGAACTACAGGTGTGTGCTACCATGCCTGGCTAATTTTTGGTTTATTGTAAAGACGAGGTCTTGCCAAGTTGCCCAGGCGGGTCTCGAACCCGCAAGCTCAGGCAATCCACTTGCCTTGGCCTCCCAAAGTGCTGGGATTACAGGCTGAGCCACCGAGCCTGGCCTGCAGTTCACTTTTATAAGTCCAGAGTTGTGGGAACCTACACATTAGTCACGTGACCAGCAGAGCATTGTATAGAACTTGAATTTCAGCTGCATTTATCCATAGTGACCTTTTTCCGTCCAGACTTCCTGGTGCCAGGTCTCAGAGATATCTCATAGCTTTTATCAGTAGGGCCTGGCAGAAGCTTGCCACAGAATAAAGGGAGTTTACAAGGTCTAAGACATCATGCATTACGCAAAAGTTATACAAATCACAAAACATGATTACATTGATACAAAGTTATACAAATCACAAGGCTTACAATTACATTGATACTATATTACTCAAACTTATAACCCCTCAAAAAAAGGGAGTAAATGGAGATTTGCATTGTTCAGTTGATTGAGTGTAGACTATAAGGAAGTCAAGGGTTCCCTGAAGCTACTCACTAAGAGTGCATAGGAGATAAGGGGAAGTGCTACCTTTTATTAGCTCTCAGGAGTATTGTTCAGGAAAGTACAGGAGCACTTAAGCCCTGGCCATGCCCTTCTCTAGGGGCTGTGACAATATGGACAGACATTAGCAGGTCTCTGTATATGTCAGGGTTTTGTATCCTTGGCACTCAAGAAAGAGATGTGAGGTGCAGGGGACCCGTGGAGGATCATCTGCAACAGGGAGCATTTCACACTCAACATGCAAGTACATCCTCTGCCAGACCTCCTTCCCAATCTACCTACTCCAGTCTCTGCTGTTTGTAACAACAGGCTCTGGAGTCACTGTGCATTTTCGTGAATGATGCCAAGGACGGAGCTGTCATTTGCCGTGCATTCCCTGCATACTCGGTGTTGGGCTGTGTCATTTGCACAGATTATACTATTTCATCCTTTCAACAGCTGGGAAGTAGATATTATTATTTTTCTGGTTTCCTAAGTAGGAAATTGAATCTTAGGTTGGATGACTTACCCAAGGTCACACAGATAGTAAAAGGTAGAGCCAGGATTCACAGTTAGGTCTGTCTGCATTGCTAACACTTTATACCAATGGTCCTGCTTTTAAAATATCCCCCCCCAGCCATTGTCTTGGTTGAGGATCTGACCTTTTTCACCCAACGTTTCTAACTTTTCTCCCCACCTCCAGTCTTGCTGCCTCTGAAACACGTTCCATGTAGCACTTGGAGCGATCGTTCGTTTTTGTTTTGAGTTGGAGTCTCACTCTTGTTGCCCAGGCTGGAGTGCAGTGCTGTGCTCATGGCCACTGCAGCCTCGACCTGCTGGACTCAGGTGATCCTTCCGCTTCATCTTTCCAAGTAGCTGGAAGTAGCCACCACGCCTGGCTAGTTTTTTTGTGATTTATTGTAGAGACCAGGTCTCACCACCTTTCCCAGGCTGGCCTTGAACCCCCAGGCTCAGGCAATCCTCTTGCCTCAACCTCCCAAAGTGCTGGGATTACAGGCTGAGCCACCGCACCGGACCGGAGCACTCATTCTAAAAAGGGAAATCTATCTTTCTCTCCTTGCACTTTCAGTGCAAACTACTTAGCATGGCATTGATGTTCCCCAGGTGCTACCATGTCCTCATGTCCTTCACGCCAGTCATCATCATGTATTGCTTACAGTTCTCCCAAGATGTCACATTTTGTGCCTTTCCACATACTGCATTATCTTCCTTGGGTGTCCTTCACCTTTTGTGGCTGTGAGCTTTGCTCCAGCAGCACAGGAAGCAGAGCCAAGAAATGAGGAATTAGGTTGACACAGTACTGAGGCTTCTTAGGATGCTTGTGACAGGGGAATGGGAGCAAGTTGGGTGATAGTAGCTCCTGGATGCAATGACCTAGGGAATATTGTCTGGGAAGGTGGTGAAGCCAGAAGGGGTCCAGGGATTGGATATAAAGTACTTAAGTCAGTGGTTCTCAAACTTGAGCACGCATAAGAATACCCCGGAGGGCTTGTTAAAGCAGATTGGTGAGTACCACTCCCAGCTTTTTGGATGCAGCCAGTTAGGGGCATGTGCATTTCCAAGGAGTTTCCAAGGCTGTAGGTACTGCTGGTCAGGTTGGGGACCACACTCTGAGAAGAGCCAGAAGAGCTGGAGCATGCAGAGGAGACAAGTGAGAGTTTTTCTCTCCTGAGGTCTCATTAAGATTTCCAACGGGACAGACCATTTCTAGACTCAGAGGAATTTAGGGTGTCAGTGAATGTACTGATGCTGAGGGGACGTTGAAAACACAGACACACACACACACACACATACACACACACACACACACACAGCAAAAGGGTCCCTGTCTCTTAGTTCAGAAAGATTGCTTGACCAAACTTTAGTCAGTCTCCTGAACCTTGTCCTAGGCCCATCTACGTACTTCCTTGTAAAACTCTGTTAGCTCTGCTAAGTCATTTTATTTATTTTGATTAATTCTGTAAATTTATTTTTATTTTTAGAGTCAGGGTCTCACTCTGTCGCCCAGACTGAAGTGCAGTGGCATGATCATAGCTTACTGCAGCCTCAACCTCCTGGACTCAAGTGATCCTTCTGTCTCAGCCTCCCGAGTAGCTGAGACTGATGCCGGTTGGAGTACGGCACAAAAACATAGGTTCTTTGACTCGACCCTGAAATAATTTTTCAGAGTGGCCAGAAAAGTTTCAAAACAAAATGTATTAGAGAAAGAAGAGAGGAAAGTAAGGGCAGGTGAAAGTCCTGAACCAGAAAGTCCTGGCATGGATAAGTATCTCTAAAAGGAAAAACTGCCTTTTTGCTTTTCACTAAGAAACTACATATATTTCCCCAACAGTTGATATGTTAAAGAGGGTGGAGCCCAGATAACCTCCACTCTGAAGATTGACATCTCTCTGATTCTGATGGTCTTTTCCAGACCACATTGTCTTTTGCAGGAGATCTGCCAGATGTTTCCAGTTCACAAGTTCAGGAGTTAAAAGGTGGCTTTATTATAATTTCTGTGGCTTTGGTTAGTTAAGGAGTGGTATTGAGCCTTCCACCTTTGATAGGGAACCTGAAAGATTCTTAGTGATTATTATGCTAAACTATGAACTGCAAAGTTGGGCTGTCCTTTTCTTACATTCCATGGGGTTTTCTTTTGATTTGCCCAGAGGGTGGGGTAGGCTGTTGCAATTTTAAAAATGTCTGAATGCTTCCTAAAACCTGCCTTGGGGAAATTTATCTATCTGTGTCTAACCTGTGCTAGCTACCCTGCCTCAGGACTATAGTCACATACCAAAGACTCCTGACTGAATGTTTTGTTTTTTTGTAGAGATGAGGTTTTGCCATATTGCCTAGGCTGGTCTTTATCCCTGGGCTCAAGGAATCCTTCTGTGTCTGCCTCCCAAAGTGCTAGGATTAGTTGTGAGCCACTGTGCCCAGCCCCTGCTAAGTCATTTTAACAGGAATACCCCATCCTGGATATCTGATCACCCTGGATATCTGATCAGGTTCCTCATCCTTCTCCCAGGTGATGTGTAGTCACCTTGGCCTACTTTCAGGAAGAACACTGTTAGTTGGTTAGCCAGAATCCCTCTGGTGTTTCCTTTTAGTAATTTTCTGACCCCCCTGACCTTGCTCTTTGGCAATATATTTCCACTTGCCCATGCTGTATTTGGAGTTGAGTCCAATCTCTTTCCCCTCCTGTGAGACCCTGTTTCAGTGCTCCCTATGCCCTATGGCAATTGTCCCTAATAAAGTCTTTCTTTTGGTGCCTTAACAAGTTTCATTGAATCATTTTTTATTTAAAAAGTTCATTTTCTCCTCAAAAGAAGACCCACCCTCTTTCTAGGGTGCCCCAGTTATCCCACTTCTCTCTTGGCAGTTCCTCCAACCCTGGTCCCTTCTTTTGGTGACCAGGTAAAATGTTTCAGTGTCCCTAAATGATAATGATGACATTTGCCAGGGATAAATGTAACCCCTACATTTTAGTCCAAAAATTGATCAGCACAAGCAAAACACCTGTGTGACATCCCAAACATCTCTTTTTTTTTTTTTGAGTTGGAGTCTCATTCTGTGGTCCAGACAAGAGTGCAGTGGCATGCTCCCAGCCACCGCAGTCTCGATCTGCTGGACTCCAGCGATCCTTCCACCTCAGCCTTCCAAGTAGCCAGAACTACAGGCGTACGCTACCACATCTGGCTAGTTTTTGATTTATTGTAGAGACAAGGTCTTGCCAGTTGCCCAGGTGGGTCTCGAACCCACAGGCTCAGGCAATCCACTCACCTAGACCTCCCAAAGTGCTGGGATTACAGGCTGAGCCACCGAACCTGGTCTGGTCCAGTTCTTAATCAGGAATTTAGAACCCTAAGAATAGCCAGGTGCGGTGGCTCATGCCTATAATCCCAGCACTTTGGGAGGCAGAGGCGAGAGGATTGCCTGAACTCAGGGATTCGCAACCAGCCTGAGCAATATGGCGAGACTTCGTCTCTACAATAAACCAAAAAATTAGCTGGGTATAGTGGTACATGCCTGTGGCTTCAGTTACTTGGGAGGCTGAGGCAGAAGGTTGAGGCTCTGGTGGCCGTGAGTGTGCCACTGTACTCCAGACCAGCCTGGGCAACAGAATGAGACTCTGACTCAAAAAAAAAAAAAAAAGCCAGAGACTACCTTGCTCAGACCTTTGCCAGATAGCATACTATCAGAAATGCCCATCAGAGGAATGACTTCCAAGGGAGGGAGAGCCAGTGGCAGGCAGGAGAACTAGCATCCAGGTCTCCCTGAGGTCTAAGGTCTCTCCCTGCAAACAGAGCCCCAGAAGGACACATTCTGGAACCTGCCCACTAGGTATCACTGAGAACTGTGAATGGGCTGCCTTCATGCTTTTCCCTTCTACTTCTCTAATTATTGCTTCATTGCTCCATGCATGACTTACTTTAATTTAGTTATTTAGTTTGTTATATAATGAGTGCCCATGAACTCACCATCCAAAACAAAACAAAGCCAAGCGAGATCCTTGACAACAGGTAACACTGAATCATGGGGGTTCCCTTCCATCCCATTTCCCTGTCTCTCCCAATTTGAATAGCCTGCATCCTGAATCTGGTGTTCCTCATTCCTTGCTTTTTTCATCACATTATTAGATTTTTTTTATAATGGAAAATTTCAAACATATACACAACTGGAGACTAATCTAGTGAATCAACATGTACCTGTTGTCCAGATTTTAACTTCAAATCATGCTGTCTTGCTGTATCCTTCCCAACTTTTCTCTGTTTCCACATTTTTTTAGGTTGTTGTAGTGCATTTATGTGTTCCTAAAGGTTCTCTATTTCAGCCAGGTGCAGTGGCTAGCACCTGCAATCTCAGCTTGAGAGGCTTGAAAATAAAAGACTTACAAACTGTTTTGCTGAAAGAATATTTGCTGTGATTTGTGCTATAATTGCTGTAAAAAAATGTTTGCTGTATTTTATAAACTCTTACCTCACGTTCCTTGTATTTTAAACCCTACCTCAGTCTCCGTAAGACTAGGCACATGCCAGGTGCCTAGTAGTGACTGTAAAGTTATACCATGTTTCAAACAGTGTCTGTGCTTAAAACTTTGTTAAGCTTTTGTATATCCCATAATTGCCATGTTAGCTTCTCCTGCATCTGCAAAGGTATATAAATGTTAAGCAATAAACCCCCCGCCGGACATTCCTTTACTTAAATTATAGTAAACTCTGTGGCGCCGGCTACTCTTCTGGTGGGCTCTGTGTTGTTTCAAGCCTGCCTGTATGCTTATCCAAAAATTCCAGAGGGCTTAAGTAACTCTTCTCTGCCCGCTTAGCCGTTGCCTGTCCATCAAAGACAGCTAAGCCAAGCCCACGAAAAATCAAAAACGAACCAACCAATCAGTATCTCTGTAACCGTGTTTATGCAGTTCTATCCAATCCTGTGTGAACAAGTTTGTAAAGCCACCCCACTCCCTCAGAATTCTGTATAAAAGGTGCATGTAAACCTGAGTCGGGGCTCGCTCTCGTTCCAAGCCGCTGAGCCCGCTACAAGCATGAGCCCAGGCTCAAGTCTGAATTTAAAAAATCCTTTTGTGCTTACATCAGAGCTGACTCTTTGGTGATCTCTTAGAACATTGGGTATAACAAAACTCAACTTTGCTTGTCTTAGCTTCACAGGTATCAGAGGATTAATTATGTGTTGCTGTTGTTTTAGTTAAGTGAACTATAGAGGGGAAAAAGAAAGTATGACAAGTTTAATGAAAAGAAGGAAAAAAACCAAAATGGAGCTGAAATTAAGTCATTATCAGTGGTTTACATTCCAGACCTTTTTGTACCTGTTAGTGTGACAGTATAGTCAGTGTTGCTATCTCCAAATGGTCAACCTCACTTCCTGCTACTTCCATGAAATCCTGCCTCTGGGACATTCCAGGCAAATCCCACCTGGAACCTTCTAGTCCCTGGCTCCCACTGTCTGCGTGTGTTCCTATTCTGGAGCTTGAACCGACTACTTCCATGTCAGCCTCATGGACTCCCTTTGCCCTGAGGAGACTGAAAAAACTTCCTTACTCTGGTTTCCTCCTAAGGGTGGTAGCAACCTTTTTTGAAATCACAAAATATATGGCTGCGTTTATGTATGTATGTATTTGACAGCATTACATTTTGAATTCCAGCAAGATTGTTAAATAAATACAACTATCATATTCCGAAGAAAGACTTCACACACGTTAATATTTTGGAACTATTACAAATCTACCTTATAAAAATATCACCAGACTTCCCAGCTTGCCAGGTAAGTGAGGTTTATTTTCAGAACTTGCTAGGCTCTCGCTTCTGCATCCTTCTTCCCACTCTGGTACTCCAACCCATTGAAGGTCGATCTTCCCTCCCGAAAGAATTTGACCACCAAATCCTCTCCAGCCTTTCTCTCTAGCCTTCCTCCTGCCTCCCTCTGCCTGCGTCCTTCCTCCATCACTACCCTGGCTTTCCATTTGGCATTTGCCTATTTCTCATGCTATGGGGGAAGCTCTTGAGAACATGTGCTATGTCTGTCTCCTTTGCTGTTGTATTCTTGGTGCATGGTGTCTCCTGAATAATTAATTGTTGAACAAATAGATGAATGACGAAGTAAGAGTAAAACAAGACCACTTCTAGAGGAATTTGCCTTTTAATGTCTTTACGAGCTTTTAACTTCAGTAAGCCTTAGGCGATGGTTCTTAACCCCATGATGATTTTGCTCCCCAGGGGACAGTGACAATTTCTGGAGATATTTTTGGTTGTCACAACAGAGGAAGAGCTACTAATATCTAGTAGATAGAGGTCACGGATGCTACTAAATTTCTTTCATTGCCCAGGACAGCTTGCTCCCCACAACAAAGAATTATCTGACCCAAAATGTCTATAGTGCCAAGTTTGAGAAATTATGCCCTAGAAAAATTCTGGGGATAGAAGAGGTATCATAATCCCTGAAACCATATCATTCAGGCACTTATTTTTATGTTGTTCTTACATCTAAGGTCACATACTACTGGACACTGTTCACGGAAATACCTCTTTGATTTCTTTATGAAGATTTTATAGAAACAAATTCCATAGTATGCCTTTCTGGGCCTTGGATGAGTAAAAGGAAGAAGGGTATGGTTATGTGATTTAAATACTTTTGCAGCAAGCCTGTGATCTGAGGCTATATATTTTTTTATGTAGGCTATATCCAAGTATTCATTAAGCACCTACTATATGCCTGGTATTATGGGGTTCGAGGCTACAACAGTGAACAAGACACTCAAGGCATTTGCCCTCAGGAGACTTAATCTGCATAGTAATGCTCTTTTTCATAGTGAAGCTCTACCCCTCACCTTCCCCAGAGCTCAGAGGAATGCTATCTCAGGCCATTGTTCTCTGGGTTCATTCATTTTCTCTGAAAATCATTTACTCCCCCACTCTTTCCCCCAGTCTTCCCTTCTCCTACGAAGAAGGGTACATAAACATCTGGATATCGCAGGGTTATTGGTTAATTACACTCCTGTGATGTACCCTCGTGCATGTTAAATAAATGTTTGTATGCCTTTTTCTCCTATTAATCTGTTTTTGTCCTTTTCTTTTCTGCAAAACTTCAGTAGGCAGAGAGGAAGCTTTTCTTCTCCTACACTGGGAACTTCCAGAAAATGCTTGGGGTATCCTAGCTTTTAGGAAATGGAGATCCTATATCAATAGCTGGAGACAAACCATCAAGTGAGCATTAATATTAGTACAGCATTACTTGTACTCAAATTTTGCCTTCAGTAACATTTGGGCTATATATAAGCTAATGTGTTGCATTCATAAATCGCCTTTATTGCCCATATGGAGTTGCCAGGTTTGCTAGTGTCTTAACATTCAGATAATGATGTGTTGTCCCCAGCCTGTGGGACTTATTTTGTAAGTACTTTTTCTTCCACCTTTGAATTATATCCATGGAGGAGATTTCACTGGTGAAAGTCACATGCTCACCACTAGCAGTTGTAAGTCTCTAGGCAAAGGATGATGACACTAGGAAGAAGGTAGTGCCTTGAGGATTTATGCATCTAAGGTTGATAGTGGAGAATTTACTTGGAACCTTTGTGGGCTTGTTTGGACACATGCTCTAAATATAATGAGCTCTGGTAATCTTTGCCTAAAGGAGAAAGTAGAGAAATATTGATGTATCGGCTAGGAACACTTCCAACTACAAGTAACAACACCCAAACAATCTGACTAATGGTAGTTTTTTAAAAAAGAGGCAAGTGGTTGCTGGCATTGATTCATCAACCAATGATGCCATCAAAGGCCAGACTCTAACTTCAGTTCTATTATTCTCAGCGTTGGCTTTTTATGCTAATTCATGTCTTGCTCAAGGCAGGAAGCGGGGTGGGGGGGTGGGAGTTGTCGGGTGGGGGAGGGGAGAAAGGGGGAGAGAGAGAGAGAGACATGGTGCCAGCTATCAGGAAAGAAAATCTGTCTCAGACACCTTTGTGAAACTTTAGCCTTTCAACTTATTGGCCAGAAATAGAACACATGGTCTTTTCCAGCTGCAAGAGAAGCTGGGAAATCAGGGATCTGCCTTTCTGACTTTCGGGTTGGGAATGATCTGGGGTTAATTAGCCAACAAAATTTTCCACACCAAAGTGAGAGCTGGAGGGAGTGTGTAACCAAAACCCAGATGTGGAACTCTGAAATACGCCACAGAGGATGTAAAACCCATAGGGTACATACTGGACAATGTCTTCTTCAGTTTCTCTCTTATCTTTGAACAATATCATCTTCAGTGCTTTATACCATACTATAGATAGCATAACATCAAGAGATCTTTTGCATTGAAGAATTTGAAAGCAATATCATTCTCTATCCAATCACAGTGTCCTAATTTTTAGATTCAATTTAATGCTCAATTTCCATACATTATGGTTATTATGGAGTCGAAGAATAACTTCACAGGAACTGTCAATTGCTGGCAGGTTTAGGCAAAATGTTTTCTTTCTGAAATAGAAATTCTCATGCATTATGTGGTTTATGTAAAGGCTGTGATTTGAGACGTCTTCATCAGGGCTGGAGAAGTGGATTAAGAGAAAGAGAACAGGAGAAAATACTAACCAGGTGGGGAAGCACTTTTCAAAGAAGAGTGTGCTCAGGAATATTGCCTTGAGGGTGTTATCGAAAGTAGATGTAATAAAGCTGTAAGGAATGAAATTGGGCCTGGGGAAGTATGATTTTTAAAAGGGGGGGTATATACTGTCTAAATTTAGAAAGTCAAAGCCTTGAGAATTGAATGTTGGTGTGCCTCCTCCCCAAATTCGTGTATATATATATATATATGTACATATTTGAGTCAGGGTCTCACTCTGTCATCCTTGCTGAAGTGCAGTGGCATGATTCCAGCTGACTACAGCCTTCACTTCCTGGGCTCAGGATCCTTCCACCTCAGCCTCCCAGGTAGCTGGAACCACAGGCATATGCCACCGTGCCCAACTAATGTTTTAACTTTTTGTAGAGACAGGGTCTCACTCGGTTGCCAGGCTAGTCTTGAACTCCTGGGCTTAAGCAATCTTCCCACCCCAGCCTCTCAAAGCACTAGGATTACAGGCATGAGCCATGTGCCAGTGAAATTCATATTTTAAAACCCTAACTCCCAATATGATGGTATTAGTAGGTGTGGCCTTTGGTAGGTGATTACGTCCTAAGGATGGAGCCCTCATGAATGGGATTAATACCCTTATAAAAGAGACCCAGAGAGCTAGCCTCCCCTTCCTCCATGAAAGGTTACAGCAAAGAAACAGAGGTCTGTAAAACAGGAAGTGTAAGTAGATAATCTAGGGAAGGTCTCCAGGAACTATAGAAATTTAATCCATTTGAGCAATGAGCCTGTTTTATAGCCTCCTTCCTGCAGTCTCTGTGGAGTGTGGTCACTTAACTGGTTAAAACCACCTCCTGACAGACCCTGGCAACTGATAGATGACCCTGAGTGAACTTTCTTCATGATCATGCTATTTCTCCACCCTAGGAAGAAATCCATGGCTCCACTATGACTTCATTACATGACATGCAACCTATGTGCCGGCATGATGACTCACTGCATCTGTGCAACTGGGACCCCTCCTGTACATGCAATGATGTGCCTTTTCCCAAACCCATAACCCCATGGAACCCTTCTGTCACTTTCCTTTGGGGAGATACTGCTTTGGAGAATATCCTCAGTGTCCTAACTTGCACCAAGTAATCAAACGCCTGTTAATCAAAACCTGTGTTCTCATGGAGTTGTTTGTTACTTGCCAAATGAATAAGACTCGTTTTTTTTTTGTTTTTTTTGTTTTGAGTTGGAGTCTCACTCTGTTGCCGCAGCCTCTACCTGCTGGGCTCCGGCGATCCTTCCGCCTCAGCCTTCCAAGTAGCTGGAACTACAGGCACGCGCTACCACGCCCGGCTAATTTTTTGATTTATTGTAGAGATGAGGTCTTGCTTGCCCAGGTGGGGCTCGAACCCGCGGGCTCAGGCAATCCACTCACCTCAGCCTCCCAAAGGCGCGGGATTATAGGCTGAGCCACTGAGCCTGGCTTTTTGTTTTGTTTTGTTTTGTTTTTTTTGAGGGGGAGGGTAACAGAAATGGGCCCTTACCACCAGACACAGAATCTGCTGGCACCATGATTTTTGGACTTCCCAGCCTTTGGAACTGTGAGAGATACATGTTTGTTGTTTAAGTCATCCTGCTATGAAATTGCTGTTATAGCAGCCTCAACAGATGGAGGCAGGAATTATTACAAGTAAACTAAAATTTGTTTCTAATCTTTAAATGTTTAGTGTAATTGTAATTGAGGCAGGCTAGACAATTTAAGCATAGGGGAGAATGGAGAATTACTGAGCAGGAGGTTAAGAGGTTAAAAAACTTCCTGTGATTTGTAACTAGTCTGAAAATGACACAAATTTCATACGGCTTATAACTGACATGAAACTTAACACCAAAAACCTAGGTAAAAACCAGCACTCCTTACTCTCCAGTGCATCTCCCTCTTGGGGATCGCCTGCATTCTCCTCCTGAGTATGTAATTTTGGTTCAAATTAAAGTGCTTTCCTTTATTTTTTGTGACTCATCCTTGAATTCTTTTCCCATAGTGGAGTCAAGAGCCTGATCACTAGTATGGGTTGAGGATTGTACCTCTCAGGAGGAGACTTCTGACTTCCTCAGGCAGTCAGCCACAGCAGTGTGCTGGGCCTAACAGGGGAACACTCTCTCTTTCTCTCTCAGATGCTCTCCCCAAGACTGATGCCATCATAATGACTGTCTAATCATGATATTTGCCTGATTCTCCCAGTTCAATATTTCTAGATCCAGTGGAATCATAAAAAAGATAACACCAACTAAAATACTTTTCTTTCATTTTAGTAGGTTATGGGAATTAGTTCTTCCTTACTGTGACTTTCTAATGTATTGCTTGGATGCTTCTGTCTGCAAGAGACAGAAAACCAACTGGAAGTGGCTTAACACTTAGGGTTTTTATTGTCACATGTCACAAGAGTCTGGAGGCTGGATCTATCTGCATTTCAACATTGACACTAGGAGCTCAGACTCTTTCCATGTTTCTATGATTCTATCTACAGAAGATTGACTTTCATCCAAGGTCTGTATATTTATGGTTGGAAAATGACTGCCACAACTTCAGAAATCAAGCCCTTTCACAACTTCTTCTAAAGGCAGGAGGGGAGAAGGAGGCTCTCTTCATGCATCTCTTTTCTTTTGTCAGTGAGGAAAATTTTCTCAGACTTTCCTTGTCTCAGTGGCTGTAACTGGGCATGCCTGTGCTGTAGCTGAAAATGGAACTGTTTTGGAAAACAAATAACTGTCATTCCCAGCTCTGTTGTGGGAAGCAGCCTCTGACAATCAGTCAGAAAAGGGAGAGGGATGGCTATTGTACAGGGAACCCTGTGGGTGAGAAAACAAAATGACTCTGTCAGCAGACTTGGTAGCTTCCCTTAGATGTTCCAATAAAAGCGAGTCAGAGTTCTAAGCCCAACTTCATATCGGAATAGTACTGGACACTTCTCCTGCGAGTAATTCTAGCCTATGAACTGATTCTGGGGAACAGGATGCTGATCGTAGGTCTGAGCGAGCTCTCCTGCAGTCATGCTTGTTCCACTTTAAGAAGGAATGTCTGTATTAAAAAGAAGCATAGGTGGTTCAGCCTGTAATCTCAGCACCCTAGGAGGCCAAGGCGAGTGGATTGCCTGAGCCTGCTGGTTCGAGACCAGCCCAGGCAACTTGGCAAGACCTCATCTCTACAATACATCAAAAATTAGCCAGATATGGTAGCATGCACTGTAGTTCCAGCTACTTGGAAGGCCGAAGCGGAAGGATTGCTGCAGCCCAGCAGGGTGGCGGTGAGTGTGCCACTGCACTCCAGCCTGGGTGGCAGAGTGAGACTCCAACTAAAAAAAAAAAAAGGAGGCATACTATGCTGCCAGAAACTTCATTAACAGAGGCCTAAATATTACAGGAAGTTAAGAAAGGGAGTTGGTGTATACTGGCTCCAAAAATTTGTCGCATTAGCCACAAACCATACCTGAGATTCTTGGGGTGAAGAAGAGCGCTCATGGGGTGTGTGGAGGACAGAACACCATCGGTACTTGGGCAGGAAAGAGACAGTGGGGAGAGAGTCGGGATGAACAGAAAGTGTGGACTCGCTGAATTGCCCTCTGCCTAGAGAATGCCCTGACTCCAGGTCTCAGGAGTCATCGATGGGGTCTCCTCCGTGTCCAAGCACTTCTGGGAATAAGCCTCCAACATCTGACTAGACCAGCTCCATCTCCCATGAGAGAGATTTGAAGTGAACTCTTCTGGATCCAGAAATGCCTTAAGAACAATGTCAGGGCTGGGCTCGGTGGCTCAACCCATAATCCCAATGCTTTGGGAGGCCAAGGTGAGTAGATTGCCTGAGCCCACGGGTTCGAGGTCTGCCTGGGTAACTTGGCGAGACCCCATCTCTACAATAAATCAGAAAATTAGCTGGGCGTGGTAGCGCATGCCTGTAGTTCCGGCTACTTGGAAGGCTGAGGTGGAAGGATCGCCAGAGCCCAGCAGGTCGAGGCTGCGGTGACCAGAAGTGTGCTACTGCACTCCAGCCTGGGAGACAGAGTGAGACTCCAAACAAACAAAAAAGAGAACAATGTCAGATCTCCTTTAGGGTCATTCTGGGTTACATTTGAATTTTCTTCTTCTTAATCCACCCTTCCCCTCAACCACCAGGAATTATTACTGGTGCTTGAAATGTCTTTATACAAGACTTTTCAATTTATATGTATAAATAAATAATCTGTGTCAGAAATAATATGATCTATTTTCAAATAGAAATCTATTTGGTCTATTTCAAATAGAAATCTATTTTAAAATACATTTAGCTCTCAGTAGAGAGATAAAATGAAAAAAACTAAACAGTTGTGCTTTGATAAACAAGATGAAAAGAGGTCTGCCTGGGTAACTTGGCGAGACCCCATCTCTACAATAAATCAGAAAATTAGCTGGGCATGGTAGCGCGTGCCTGTAGTTCCGGCCCCATCGATGACTCCTGAGACCTGGATTCCCACATCTGTAAATGTCCAAGAGAAGTAACAGGCCATGCACACTAGCCTGCAATCACTCAGGGCATTCTCTAGGCAGAGGGCAATTCAGCGAGTCCACACTTTCTGTTCATCCCGACTCTCTCCCCACTGTCTCTTTCCTGCCCAAATACCGATGGTGTTCTGTCCTCCACACACCCCATGAACGCTCTTCTTCACCCCAAGAATCTCAGGTATGGTTTGTGGCTACCTTAATCTACTTGCTAGATAACCATTGTAACCACAGAAGCTTGAGAAAACAGTCTGTTGCTCAAACCCATAGGATATTAAGCAAACCATTGCTTTAAAATTTAACTTAGAAAAACAATATAAAAGTTTAAGTCTGGAAACTCAGGCAACGTCTGGGAAGATTGTAACCCAAAGTACTCAGCCAATGAGGAACTGAGGAGGGACTTGCGGTTTAGGGAAATAAATACTTGCGGTAACTGTGGCTGGGAGTGCCTGCTCCTCAGGCATCCGTTCTTGTGAGACTGTTAAGTTTCACTCCTGCTGAATTCCTGGCTCCTGGGTCTTCTATCCATCTGACTCCAGACAGAGAGGGAGGGTTCTGAATTCCCACATCTGTAAATGTCCAAGAGAAGTAACAGGCCATGCACACTAGCCTGCAATCACTCAGTTAAGTCTACACTGATGGACAAGTGCATCCACTCTTCTACTAGATTATATAAACATGGTTTCCAAGCCAGGTGCAGTGGCTCACACCTGTTATCCTAGCACTTTAGGAGGCTGAGGTGGGAGGATTGCTTGAGGCCAGGAGTTCGAAGCTATGGTGAGCTGTGATCCTGCTCCTGCACTCTAGCCTCAGTGACAGAGTGAGATCCTGTCTCAAAACAAAAGCAAGGCTGGGCTTGGTGGCTCTGCCTGTAATCCCAGTGCTTTGGGAGGCCGAAGAGAGTGGATTGCCTGAGCCCGCAGGTTCAACACCTGCCCAGGCAACTTGGCAAGACCTCATCTCTACAATAAATAAAAAATTACCCGGGCATGGTAGCAGGTGCCTGTAGTTCTGACTACTTGGAAGGCTGAGGCAGAAGGGTCGCCGGAGCCCAGCAGGTCGAGGCTGCGGTGGCCGGGAGCGTGCCACTGCACTCCAGTCTGTGTGACGGAGTGCAGCTCCAACTCAAAAAAACAAAACAAATTTAAAAAAAAAAAACAAAACACTGAGCCCGCGGGTTTGAGACCCGCCTGGGCAACTTGGCGAGACCTCATCTCTACAATAAAAAAAAAAAAAAAAAATTAGCCGGGCGTGGTAGCACGCACCTGTAGTTCCGGCTACTTGGAAGGCTGAGGCGGAAGGATCGCCGAAGCCCAGCAGGTCGAGGCTGCGGTGGCCGGGAGCGGCCACTGCACTCCAGTCTGGGCGACAGAGTGAGACTCCAACTCAAACAAAACAAAACAAAACAAAACAAAACAAACATGGTTTCAAACCTGAGTTGCCACAATCATGTTCACTGTCCGTTGAGAGGTCTGGGGCTGGCCGTGGCAGGGATGCTGTGGGTCTGATGACGGGGAAGACAGCATTGATTTTCTTTTATGGCAGTAGGGTAGCACTTTGAGTAGTGATGGGATCCCTCCCTCAGTTTAATGAATAAAAAGCTATTGACTCTGGGCTTCGAACCTCTTGACCCTCAAGGAGGGGTCCCTCAATCTATGTAGATTGAACTACAGTGACCATCAGACTTGGTATGTACTTTTTGTGTATTAGGAAAATAAATGGAACAGAGGGTTGGGAGGTCCCAGGGCATGTGGCAAGATAAACACACTGAACACCAAGGACACTGCACTGAGACGTCAGTCACCCTTTAAAGTGCAACTTACCTTCAGCAAAACAGCGCCAACTGCCATTTAATTAATACTGTTAACTTGAATTATAATAGTATAGTATACAATTAATTTATACAATTTCATTTATAAAATGAAAATGAACCAAGTTCATGTTTGTACCTATTCAAGAAATGTAATCAGAATAAGTCAGTGTAGATAATTCTGTTTATTTTTCTTTAAAACATGTCCATATATTACTTAAATATGAAAAGCTCTGGCTGCAGCATTATTTATTAGGGATATTGCTCTATTCTATGATTTAATACTGTAGGGGAAAAAATAATTTTTTCCTCAGTCCTTATAAGTTCTTAGAACAAACCTGTGTAACAAAAGATGGATCAACAAGAGAAAAAAACCCAGAAGTTTATTAACATATGTATTTCATACACACAAAGGAGACACCCAGGGAATGAGTACTTTTCAATGGTGGCTTTTAATTTTAGCTTATTTAACATCTTCAATAAATAAATGTAAATTTCTAAAGAAGAGACAGGGCAAAGGAAAAGGACTTTGTATGGGCAGCAAAGTGGAAAAAGCAGATAAAAGGTGATGGAGTTGAGTTAGGTAAGGCTTGTTAGATCCCTCTGGTACCATCTCCAGGCCTAAGGGTCCAAAGTCATCACCAGCAGTTAATCCTTATCTTCCCTGGTGGAGAGGTGGGATGGGATATATTTGATTTCTGTACATCTATGTCTTGCTTTTAGGAAAACAGAGAAGAGGGCAGAGAGCTTTCCTGCTTCAACTTCTTTGTAATAAGTTTCAGCTCAAAACTAGAGAGGCATGTTTTGGGATGACATTTTGGTCTCCCGCAATACAAAGAAAAAAACCCTTGATTTTGTCAAAGCTAAGCTGCTCTGTGATGCTTCTGGCTTAGATTTGCTGTAGGACATACTGACAACCATCTTACCTTTTGGGTAGGGGGTTAAAATATTTTATGGAGATTTACTAACAACCCTCAATAAGACAAAATACTGCTAGTATAGCAGGTAAAACTTTCACAATCACAAGATTCAAGCATGCAGAGATGTCACTTTCTTTCTTTAACAATCTGTAACTGACATTAGTGGTAGAACCTCCATTCTGATGGATAACACAATGGAGGAAATTAAAATGGTCAATGCCAGGTAATTCAGTTTCCTGAAGATTTAAATAAAGCTCTGTTTCTGCTGGGTAACCACATGGTCAAATCCAGGACTCTTCCCCTTCTTTACTTTCCACCCTCTCCCCCTGGGGGGTGAGCTAAGCCCTGGGAGAGGGGTTCATGCATCCTCATGACCATACCTTGTTCCCATTCGCTTTCCATGAAGACGGCTGGTGTCTGCCCTCAGTCCTTTCTCACCCGTGTCTTTGGATTCATGCTCTGGATTCAGTTGCTGTTATCTGTGTCATTTCTATGGCCTGTCGTTTCAAAATCTAGCATTATGCTTCTTTTTTGGCTCAACAACACATTTTTTCTGGGCTCTGGTCCCCTTCACTGTTCCCTGCTCCCAACCCCATCCCTGGGAGTTTCGGGAACTCCTGCCTGCTTTCCTACCTGGGTGGGGTACACAGAACTTTCTGAGACAAATAGGTCTATTTGTACAAATCACGGAGAGACAATTAAACATAAATAACGAATAAGAAACTTCCTGTCCATGAGCACTGGTGAAATCCCTAATTTACTTTTACAAAGTTGCCTGAAAGTTGTGATTATGCAAGAGGAAAGTAAGCAATCAATATAGCCTCCAGCAGTTCAAATAGGCTCTGGGAAAGCAGGAAGAATTTGATCCTCTCCTCTTAGATAAGGGAACAAAGTGGAAGATAAGACCCTGTTGCCTTGGGAAAAAAAATGTCGTTTTTCAGTGGTTTTCGCTTCTGGGAGCCGGTGTGGCCTTTGGGGATTCAGTACTCAGACGGAGCGGGTGTTGGTTTCTTTGCCAGGGAGCTCTGTGTATCAAGCATGCAGCTTCTGAACCGAACTTGACCACATACTAATCCCCCACGCTGAGTCAGCTTCACCATGGCCTGCCAGTGTGCAGCTGTGTGTCTAAACTGAAGTTTCTAAGCTCCACCATGGCCTGCCAGTGCGCAGCTGTGTGTCTAAAACGAAGTTTCTAGTGAAAAGGAAAAAGGAGGGAGGGGGAGAAAAAGTTGACAGACATCTCCATTTCCAAAATTCCTTCATGCAGTTGAAAGGGAGAGTTTTGAATGATGATGGCCTATATGTTTACAGACCCGCCATTTGAAAAGGTAAAATTTTTAGTTAAAAGGGAGTTTTTCATGGATATAAACTTATCAAGTCTCGTTCAGGGGGGTGGGGCCAGGGGCTGTTTCCGTCTTGGGCTGTGTTGATGGAAGAAAGCTGATAGGGAGAGCTGAGCTGCTGCTTTGGCCTCTGAAACTGATTTAGTTTGTGACCTCAAGCAAGTCACTTCATGGAATCTGGGTCTTAGATAAGTCAAGGACCTACCCTTGAAGTTGCATTGAGAGGTCAGGCAGCCTGTCTGATGACCGGCGGTTCTCAGAAGGGCAGTATTGCAGAAACAGCAAACTGGATTTTCCTGTGGACTGGCGAACCTGGTGCTGACCCATCCGAGCTGGAAGAGACCTCTTTGACCATCCAGCCCAGTCCTTGCATTTGGCAGGCGAGGGACTCAGAGTAAGGGACACAAGTGGTCAAGGTCACACAGGTAAGGAGTGCAGAGTTGGGTCCATAACTCAGGTCTTACAGTCACTGGAGGGAAATAGCAAACTCCCCAGTTAAATGCAAAGGGAGAATGCTCACCGTGCTCTCGATGGCACTCCAGGCCCTGTGTCCTGGAGGACACAGAGAGAGCGGGAGGATGTAAGGAAACTCCTTCAAGGAATCAGGAAAAAGTGGCTCTGGTGTGAATTCTGATCCATGCTGTCTTCTCTAGGAATGGGCCATCTCAGCAGCCCTGGGGCTGCCACCTTCATGCAGGAGGGAACCCCAGGGGTGTGTCAGGAAGGTAAGCCAGGCCAGAGCACTTGGGACTTCCACAAAAATAACAGATGAGCTCGTGGGTTCTAGTTGTTATGTTTTGGCATCTAGCCCAGCCATGCAAGTCCTCTGAGCCACCGGTAACCTTAGTTACACCACTGGCCCCAGGACAGTGTGTCTGCTTCCTCTTTACTCTGTCTAGTTTGTGTAGAAAAACTGACCACAAGAGGGCAGCAGGGAGCTAGTGACACCCCCACGTGGATGGCTGAAGACGGCTGGGTGCTCCAGGGTGGTGCAACTTACTTAGAAAATGACTGAGGCAAAATGACAGGGATGCCTCAGCCCTGCCCAGGACGTTCTGATTCTGCAGCCTGGAAGGAGGCTGACAGCCTGAATTTCTAACACACAGCCTGTGTGGTATGAGAACTGCTTCTCCAAAGTAAGCACTGCCTTCCATTCTGCTCCCGTAAGCCAGGATGGCAGAAGTGATTGTAAGGAGACTAACATCTGTTACAATGTTTTACTGGGAAAATAGATCATATAACAATGAATATATAAAAACAAATGCATTCATTGCAAAGAAGAATAAAAAAGCAAGTAGCTGTGTAGACATCTCAGGTTAAAAATAGATCCCCACTAGCACACCTGTGTGCCCCTCCCCTGTCTTTCCCAGAGATAACCTTGACCTTCATGTGAGAACGACCCCCTTCCTTCTTCTGAAAGAGTGACTCTTCTAGTATGTTCTGGTGTTTTGTTTTGTTTTTTGAGTTGGAGTCTCACTCTGTTGCCCAAGCTGGAGTGCAGTGGCGCACTCATGGCCACCACAGACTCGACCTGCTGGACTCAGGCGATCCTTCTGCCTCAGCTTTCCAAGTGGCTGGAACTATAGGCACGAGCCACCATGCCCAGCTAAATTTTTAATTTACTGTAGAGATGAGGTCTCGCCAAATTGCTCAGGCTGGTCTCAAACCCCTAAGCTCAGGTAATCCTCTCACCTTGGCCCTTCCAAAGTGCTGGGATTACAGGCCTGAGCCACTGTGTCTGGCCTGTTTTGTTTTAATCTCCCCCAAATATATTATTTAACTTAGGCTAATTTTGAATTTTTAATAAAATATTTTTTTTCAGTTAATAATGTATTTGTGGGAGATCCACGTGACTGCCAATGTTTGAAGTTCATTGCCTTGTATGAACAAGCTTATGTGATTTTATCTCTTCTAGGGACTTTTTTTTCCTATCAGGGACAATGCTGCTATGGACAGTTCTGCATCTGCAGACTTTTTCAAGAGTTTTTCTAGAGCCTATATTTAGGAGTAGGACTGCTGGGTTTCTGTGAATGCATAATAAACATTTGAGCACAAATCAGCTACTTTAAAAAAAGATAGTGAAAAGGCAAGCTACATACTAGAATAAGATGTTTTCAAGACATATCATTGATAAAGGACTAATACCCATGTCAGGGCAGCCTTTGATTCCTAACTTTACAACAGCCCTGGTCATGCGGCCCATAGGATCATCCAGGGAGAGACCCAGACCAGGGGTCTACTTAGACCCCAGATATTCGTTCAGGCAGAAAGGAGACCAGATAATGGAGGGGAGGTGTGTGTGGATGATGGGTGCAGGTGGGTAGGATATAGATAGAACCACGTATTCATCAAAGAACCCTGAATCAACAAGGAAAAGGCAGACAACGCAGTGGGAAAATGGGAAAGTCATGGGCACTTCACAAACAAGAACATCCAGAAGGTTGCTAAAGGTATTACAAGATGCCCAACTTCCTTAGTTATTAGGGAAATGCAAAGTCAAGCCAAAAGGAGAAGCCAGAATGGAGCTTACGGAGTGGCCAAAATTAAGAATCAGCAGATATCAGGTATTGTTGAGGTTATGGGACCATAGGAACCCTCACTCATGGCAAAGTGAGTGGATATCATCCTTTGAGAAACACTGATATTCTTTCTTTCTTTTTTGAGTTGGAGTCTCACTCTGTCACCCAGACTGGAGCTTATTGGCACGCTCCTGGCCACCGCAGCCTCGATCTGCTAGACTCAGGTGATCCTTCCACCTCAGCCTTCCGAGTAGCTGGATCCGGGCACCACCACGCCCGGCTAATTTTTTGATTTATTGTGGAGACTAGGTCTTGCCAAGTTGTCCAGGCTGGTCTTGGACCCCTGGACTCGGCATTCCTCTTGCCTCCGCCTCCCAAAGTGCTGGGATGACAGGCATGAGCCTAACTCCTCTTCTATGGGAGGACAGGTTGGAGGATGCGATGGCATCTGGGACGCCGAGTCAGGGCTAAAGTGGCACTTCCAAGGAAGCTTGCGGAACTGTTGCCTTGGTGCAGCATCGGCTTCTGTGGGTTCACAGCCTGGCATCTGCAGGGAGCCGGTGCTGCTGTGGGTCAATAGGGCCTGCATGCTGGAAGCAGAGCTGGGCATGGGTGAGGTCACCTTATCGCAAAGAACTACAGAGAGGAATGACCCCTGCTTCCCTCTCCTTCCCAAATTTCATCCAAGTTCGTCTTTTGGCCAAGTCTCACCAGGACACACAGGAAGGGATTCTGGGGAGTGGTTTCTATCTGTATTCGTTTTCCATTACTGCTATAACACATCATACAAACTTAGTGGCTTAAAAGTGCAAATTTATTCGCTTTTACCATTCTGGAGTTCAGAAGTCAGACATGGATTCTACTGGGCTGAAACCAAGGTGTTGGCAGGGTTGGACTCCCTCTGGAGACTCTGGGAAAGAAATCCATCTCCCTGCCTTTTCTAGCCTCCAGAGGCTGCCTCCTATTCTTGGCTGGAGTCCTCTTTCTCCACCTGCAAAGTGTGTCACTCCAGCCTCTGCTTCTGTGGTCCTGTCCCCTTTCTGGTTCTGATTCTCCTGTTTCCTACTATAAGGACCCATGTGATAATATTGGGCCCACCTGGAGAATCCTGGGTATCTCCCCATCTCAAAAGTCTCATCTTAATCACGCCTGCCAAATCCCTTTTGCCCCAGAAGGTAACATATTCCCAGGTTCCGGGATTCAAATGTGGATGTTTGGGCTTTTCTTCAGCCCACGCATCATCAGGGTTAAGTTGACAATGGCATGGCCCAGTCGCCTCCCCCAGGACAAGGTCTCACTGAATATTTTAAGTTTGCTCACCTACAATCTCACACAGTGTGAGGTCTTCTCCTTCCAGGGATGAGTGTTGCTGGTAATTTACAGTTTTGGTGGCTCATAAGATACTTGCAGACTTTCTTTTCTCTCGGGTCCTGGGACTGTTACATGCTTGGTTCACCCAGCCATGTCCTGGAGTTGTGGGAATTCCTTTTTTTACCTGGTTTTGCTGAAGACATCCTCAGTGTTCTTCTTTCATGATCCTAGTTGCTATGTCTGTCTTTCTTTTTTTTATGATTTGGGGAGAGTAAATGAAATTATACCACTACCAAATTCTTGACATCTGACTAATCTGTATTCTTGCCAAAGTTTTGAACCAATGGATAGGGCAGCATTTTTTTATATTAAAGTTAGAAAACAGGTACAATGATAAAGATGAATGAAGATATTCAAAGGACGCTTTCTGAGGAAGGATTTCTTAGCCAATTTCTTCCCAAACTGTCCCCTAAAATATGACCCAGCACTAAACTTCCGAGCTAAGTTGCTATTTGTACTACTAGAAATAAAATTGGACATGAGGGTGATGTAGCCAAGATAGTTCTCCATTATGGTCAGAAATGAAATTACAAAGGTTTAGGGTTATTTTCTCAATTGAGGTATCAGTTTACAAATACCTGTTTTAAAGATTCTCAGAGTGGTTTGATTTTTTAATGCAAGAGTTTGGCTTAACTTTATTCCACGGGGGGTTTCAGACCTTGAACTACACTGAAGAAATTCCTTGGACCACCTACCTCAAATCTTCTGCTTGCCACCACAGAGCACCACCCCCCACCACACACTCCCCATCTGGAGTGTTCGCTTAGCATGTTGCCTTGATTGTGGCTACAATTTTCAATTATCTATTTATGTATCCTTTTATGGAGAATTCAAGTCTCTAGTAGAAAATACTATTCAAACAAAACCTACCCAATACATTTGGGCAACCACAGACCACCTGGCGAGCCTTCAAAGCCCAGACTTTCAGAAGCTGTTATTTGGAGCATTCAAGGATTCATGATGTCTTAAATTGAGAAGCACCAAAAAGATATCTGGTCCAACCTCCCCTCAAAGTTAAAAATGAGCAAGCAATTGTATTCATCGACATATGAAAACTCTCTTTCAGTGACTAACTCTGGAACCTAGATGTCAGCAGAGACCTTCTTTCCATTTGGGGATTTGGAAAACTTTCTCAGGGAACTCTGCTGAGCTCTTGCATTCACAAAGGCTTTTACCTCCCCTCCACGGGGACACTCAGGCCCCTTGGAGGTTTTTGTAACCTGTCCTTCTCAATCATCTTACAAAGTTCATGATGTCACAGAGGAGTCCTGGGGGGTCATGTGACACTGCCCTCCACATACGGCCATCTTCCTTGCCCCCCTTCACCTCTCTTCCCACCCCCACTTCCTAGCCGCACCTCTATTCCTTCACTATGGCATGAATGACTCCATCTCCTCGTATGCCCTCGGGCCATCTCATTCCCCTAAACCCCAGAGACGTACCTGCTTTAGTGGTCTTAGAGAGGAAACTCCTAGGAAGAGGAACGCACCTGCCTGCCACTGAAATTGCAAAAGTGTCTCCCTCCCTTTACATATATGGCAGAAAAAGGATTATACAGTCATGAAACTACATAAAACGTTAGTTTCTGCCTCCACAGAGGAAGAGCCATATCGAAAAGCCCAGACAGGTGAGGCTACATTAGTGATGTCTATAGGTCTTCCATCCATAACTCCTTCTCTCAGAAGGTTCAGCAAATACGAGAACCAACAATTAAGTTCACGAACTCACCCTAGAAAAAGTGCTCCATACCTCATTGCTGAATATCACTACAGTCACCTTCGAAGTACTCCCCTTGGGAAGCTAAGCACCGACGCCAGTGCCTAGTCCACCTGCCAAAGCAATTTTGGAGCTCTTCCTGTAATGGCCATCAGAGCCGTCATCGTATTAACCCTTGATGTCCTGAATGTCATCAAATGTCTTCCTTTCCATCTTTCCTTTATCTTCGGATTAAAAAAAAAGTCATTGGGGGCCAGATCAGGTCAGCAGGGAGGGTGTTCCAATTCAGTTATTTCTACAGTCCTGCCAACGTCATTGAACACTGGCAAGTTCACGAACTTAGTTGTCAGTCCTGAACAAATAACAATGACAGTTCTGACGGCCATTCTAGAAAAAGAGTTTCAAAATTGCTTTGACAGATGGACTGGGTGCTGGCATGGGTGCATTGCTTCCCAAGGGGAATACTTCAAAGGTGACTGTAGCGATATTCAGCAATGGGGTGTGGAGTAATTTTTCTAGGAGGGTTCACGAACCTAATTGTCGTACCTCATATGTGTTACCTAATTATTATACCTCTCTCAAAGCTACGATCAGAGTCGGTTGCTTTTCTTTCTTCTGCATTATTTTCTAATACTGGGAAACCCGTCTTCCCCATTATCTAAATCTGTCATCCTAACCATTCTTTCTTATTGCTTGTGGATGTACATTTATTAAGTAAACTTTCTGCCATTGGACTATCTATTTAACTTGCTGTTGAAAAGGCAGAGTTGCCAGGCATGATGGCAGCACTTTGGGAGGCCAAGGCAGAAGGATTGCTTGAGCCCAGGAGTTTGAGACCAGCCTGGGCAATATAGTGAGACTGCGTCTCTACAAAAAATAAAATAAAATAAAAATTAGGCGGGCGTGGTGGAGTGCCTATAGTCCCAGCTACTCAAGAGACTGAGGCAGGAGGATCACTTGAGCCCAAGAGTTTAAGGCTGTAGTGAACTGATTGTGCCATTGTACTCCAATCTGGGTGACAGAGGGAGACCCTGTCTCTAAACAAACAAACAAACAAGGTTGCAATGATCTGTATTCATGGATATTTCCTATGTAGAGAAATCAGTAAGTTCTTATGACAAAATTAAGATGGGCTCTTGTATTTTTCTTTGCAAGTTTCATGAGTATGAGTGTCTTGTTGACCAGGTAGCAAGCTCCTGGACTCTGTGTTATGTTTTCTCAAACCTCTCCGTCATCCAGCAAGGGGCCACCTGCCTGCTTTAGAAATGAACACAAATAGCGAAGCTTCCTTGGGCTGCTTCCTACTAAATCAAACCAAAGAGGTCACTGTTTTTACTTAAAGGATATAGAAAGCAACACAGTGTAGGAGGAAATGTTGAATTTAAAGCCTGAGGGCTTGACTTCAAAAGGGATGGGAGCCGGGCTCGGTGGCTCAGCCTGTAATCCCGCGCTTTGGGAGGCCAAGGTGAGTGGATTTCCTGAGCCCGCGTGTTCGAGACCCGCCTGGGCAACTTGGCGAGACCTCATCTCTACAATAAATCAAAAATGAGCCGGGCGTGGTAGCGCGTGCCTATAGTTCCAGCTACTTGGAAGGCTGAGGTGGAAGGATCGCCGGAGCCTAGCAGGTCGAGGCTGCGGTGGC
>CAUYQG010031812.1:0-22623 GCA_963574415.1 Tarsius wallacei | reverse complement strand
CCCCCCCCCCCCCCCCCCCCCCCCCCCCCCCCCCCCCCCCCCCCCCCCCCCCCCCCCCCCCCCCCCCCGCCCAGGCTGGAATTAAAACTAACCTATTGCATACAATTGACACTATTTGGGTTATGGGTACACTAAAAGCTTAGACTTCACCACTACACATTATGTTCATGTAACAAAACTCCACTTGCACTTGTACCACCTAAATCTATACAAAAATGTTTTTAAAATCTTTACTCATCCAAAAAAGTGCTACAAAATAAAGGTGCATTTCTCTAATAAAGACTTTAAAAAACCTTAAAAAACTAAATAAAGATAAAGGATTTTACAGACATCCAAAAACTGAAAGAATTCATCATCACAGACACACAATATAAGAAATTATCAAGTCAGTTCTTTGAGCACAAAGAAATTAATAACAGTTGGGAACCTGGTCTAAACAAAGAAGTGAAGAGAATCAGAACTAAATATTCTATGGGTATATATGAAGACATTGTTACTCTCATCCCCTTTAGTATAATCAAATGTTTAATGGCCATTTAAAAAAAAAAACCCACAAACAAAAAAAAACAATGTTTTGTGAGACTTGTTACATATATAGAAATAAAATAAAAGATAGCAGGGGTAAATGGAAGCATATTATGTAAATTTCTTGTATTATACATGATATATGTATATCACATGAAGATAGACTTTGATATGTTAAAGATGTAAGATGTATACTATAAAGCCTCAAGTCATCAATGGCTTATAAAGATATGAAGAACTTGTATACTTACACAGTGCTGTTGGGAAGGTAAGTTGGCATAGCTATTCTGGAAAGAGTTGGACATTTTTGACACCAAAAATGCAACTACCCAACAATTATATTCCCAGATAAATGAAAATTTATGCTCATACAGAAACCTGTATATGACTGTTTACAGTGGCTTTATTCACAATAATCCTAAATTGGAAACCACCCAGATGTGCTCCAACAGATGAACGGTTAAACAAATTGTGGTACTTTCATACTATGTAATACTAATCAGCAATATAAAGAAAATGACTACTGATACATACAACTTCATTGGGTTTCAAGGATGCTATGCGGAAAGAAAACAAGTTCAAAAAGGTACATACTGTAAATTTTAATTGAGATAATATTTTTGAAATGACAAAAGAACAAATTAGTTCTTGCCAGGCATTTGGAAGGTAGGAGGGAAAGGAGGCAGCTCTGCCCATAAAAGGGTAACATATGAAATATTTTGTTGGAGCTGCTCTGTATTGTGACTGTGGTAATGGTCATGCAAACGTACACATTTGATAACATTGCATATAATTAAACATGCAAACACAAATAAGTGTGGGCCAAATTGGAGAAATCTAAATAAGGTAGGTGAGTTTTATTGAAGTATATATCGTGTCTATTATACTGTATTATAGGTACACAAGGTGTTACCTTTTGTGAAACTGAGTGAAGCTATGCACTATTTACATTATTTTCTACAATTTCATGTGAATATATAATTATATAGAATTATCTCAAAGAAAAAAGAGAAAAAGCAAAAGGATAGACATAAATATAAATACATTTCAAAGCAAAGAATATGAACAAAGATGATAAAGTGGTCAATTCATTAACATAATAAACCTACATTTTGTGTATGTGTACCTAAAAATAGAACTTTAAACTACACAAAACAGAAACTAATAAAAACTATAAGGAGAAATAGACAAATCTACAAATATAGTTGGAGATTTCAACACCTTCCTCTCAATTGCTAAAACAAGTAGACAGAAAATCAGTACGGATAAAAGAGATTTGAACAACCTTTTTGAAATTGACATTTTAAAACTTTTCACTTGACAATAGCAGAGCACATTCTTTGACAGCAGTAGCTGGCAAACTTTTAAAGTAAAGAGGCAGAAATAAAATGTCTTAGGTTTTGCATACCATGTGCCCTCTATCACAACTACTCAACTTTGCCTTTGTAGCAAAAAAGCAGTGATAGACAATACATAAATGAACTAGAGTGACTGCGTTCCAATAAAATGCACTGTTGGCAGATAGGTCCCAAGACCTGTAGTTTACTGACTACTTTTTCAATGTGTACATGGGACATTTAACAAGTTAGATTGTAATGTGCATCATAACACAACCCTAAATAAAACTAAATGATTTAAAATCATGCAAAATAGGTTCTCTAACCAACCACTATCAAAATAAGCTAGAAATAAATGAGGGAAGTAATAAGATAAATGTTCAAATACTTGGAAATTAAACCATATGTTTCTAGATATGAATATGAGTTAAGGAAGAAATCAGAAGAAAACAAGAAAATATTTTGGACCTAGTTAAATTAAAAACAGAGCATATCAGAGTTTGTGGAAGACAGGTAGAACAGTGCTTTGATGGAAAAATATGCTTTAAAATTCCTATGTTAGAAATGAAGATACAACGTAAAATAATTATCCCAGCCGATTGTCAGAAAACTTTTTCTTAAAAACCAAAGAGTAATACTTTAGGCTTCCAGGCCAAATATTCTCTGCCACAATTACTCAAGTCGTATTGATAAAGTGCTCACAGACAATCTCTAAATGAACAGGGCTGTATTAAAATTTAAAAATTATTTACAACAGGGGGTTGATCCATGGGCTATAGTTTGCAGGCCCTTGATCTAGACTTTAATTTTTAAAAAACCGAAAAGAAGAGCAATCAAACTCAAAGTAAGAAGAAGAAAAATGATAATAATAAATAATGGCAAATATCAATGAACTATTTAACAGGAAAACAATGGAGAAAACAAATAAAACCAAAAGTTTTTTTAAAGATAAACAAAATTGGTGAATTTCTAGTCATATAATTTAAAGACAAAAGAGAAAGAGCACAAATTACCAATATGAGGACTTAAAGAGGAAACATGATTAAAGACTCTACAGATTCTAAGATGAGAAGGAAATATTACAAGGAACTTAACAAATTTGATAATGTAGATAAAATGCACTAATTCCTTGAAAGATCCAAATTACAACTACCTTACCACAAAGCAAATCCCAAGTCCTACTAGCTCTACTGATGTATTCTACCAAGTATTTAAGGAGTAAATGTTATAAATTTCATATAAAATTCATCATAATGTTTCCAGATCATTTCTCAATTTATTTTATGGACCAAAATTGCTCTCAAGTCAAAGCTAGACAAACAAAACAAACTATGAGATAATATTATTTCTCATGTATGGAGATGAAATGTTCTCAACAGAATTTTAGGAAATAATATATTAAAAAATAATATTTCATAATTAAGTAAAGTTTATTCATGGAATGTAAGGTTAGTTTAGCATTCAAAGCAATCAGTCTACCTCACCATATTAACAAACTGAAATAAAAGAAATTATATTATCAACATGAATAGATGTATTAAAAGCATCTGGGGCAACCCTCTTGGGTCCCCTCCTGCTCTGGGAGTTTTTCTGTTCATTCAATAAATCCTACTTAGTTTTAAAAAAAGCATTTGAAGAATTGTAATATATTTTATGCTTTAAAATAACTTTTAGGATTTTCTGTAAGCTAATTATCTGCAAAGGCATATAAAAAGGCATAAAGGACATTGGAGACTCAAGAGAGGAAGGATGGGGGGAATGAAAAATTACCTAGCCAATACAATGTACACTAGTGGGGGTTATGGGAACATTTGAAGCCCAGACTTCCTCCTTACTATACAAAGCATCCGTGTAATAAAAAAATCATTTAGACCCCTACAGCTATTAAAATACAAAACAATTTTTTTAAATAACTCTTAGGAAGACCAGGATTAAAAGTGATCTTTCTCAACTTGACATACTTTATATATTAAATAGTTGACATCATACTTTAATAGAAAATACAGAGCACATTTCTACTAATATCAGAATTAGGACAAAATGTCCAATCTTCCCAATTCTATTTAACGTTGTAATGAGAAGATTAGCTTATGTGATAAGTCACGAAACAGAAATAAAATGCACGTTGTGGAAATAAAGAAGTAAACCCTTCTTTATTTCCACAGATGGCATGATTATCCTTCCAAGGTCCTAATTAAAAACTGTGACTACAAAAATAAAACAAAAGCAAACAAAACCTCCTCCTAGATCCAGTAGATATTAGCAAGTTTACAAGATAGAAATTACATTTCTACATATTATCAGTGAACAGTAAGCAAATTGTTTGCATAAGTATACAAAATATAAAATACTTAGAGATAAATTTAACAAAATTTCCAAGACCTGTGTATTAAAAAAAAAACAACACAAAATATTGCTGGGGAAATTAATAAAAACTCCCCCAAATAAAAAGTTTTATTATGCTCATGGACCAGAAGACATGATATTATTAAGTATTCCATTCTCTCTGTAGATTCTTTCAACTTCTAAGAAAAATCTCAGCAACTTTTTTTCGGGGGGTGAAACTAAAAAGCTGATGTTTAAATTTACATGGAGATGTAAAGAACCTAGAATAGCCAAGAAAAATTTGAAAAAAAGAAGAAATGTTAAAGGACTACATTGCCCAACTTCAAGATTTACTATAAAGCAATAAGCACTCATTAAACTGTGATATTACTGTAAATATCGACATGTAGATTTGCAGAAATAATGAAACCCAGATGTAGACACACATATCTGTGCTCGATTGACTTCAAGTAAAGATGAATGGCAAATTAATGAAGACATGACAATTTATATAAAACATCTAGTACAGCGTTTGTCATGTAAGAGATAGATGTTATTGCCATTGTCATTCTAATCATTATTAATATTACTATAGTGTTCATAACTTGTGCTCTTGAAGCAGCATGCCTGTATTCGAATCCTGGATCCACCGGCTATGTAACCCAGACTCAGTATTCTTATCTGTTAAATGAAAGTACTGATACTGCCAGCAGTTGGGTTTAAAATTAAATTAGTTAATACATATGGCATGAAAAAGAGCTTTGGCCATCATAAACATTCAATAAATTCCAGCTATTATTCGTAATATCACTTTTTAATAGAAATTCAGCCACTGCTTTGTTAAACCCTGCTTTCTCCGCATGGCTCTTTGAGCTGTGGCCGCCATGTTTCCTTGGCCTTGGCCCCCTCCCCTACCTTCCGGAGGTGAATCTTCTCTTTCTCTTTCTCTGCCTCTCTCTTCCTCTCTCCCATTTACTTTCTAAATAAACTTTGCTTGGAAAAAAAAAGGAAAATAAATTCATGCCTGATACCACCAGTTTTTATGTTGGCTGAAGGCACAGCGAACACATTGCTAAACGATTAGGCAAAATACATCCTCATAAATTAAGAGTTTCAATTGTTTTTTGAGACTGTGTTACACTTTGATAGAATTAAAGATTTTTAACAAGTAAATCTTTGTGAATATGACACGGTAGTGGTAATATTTTACTAAATTATAAATTCGAAGTAAATAAAAACATGGAATGCCTTTCAGATCCTTTTTATCCCTTTGTTCACGGATAGTTAGACCTGAATGAGCTAATTAAAGTGCATCTCTACTTCTTCGTATAACTAAGCTATTCACAATTCATCTATAGCCCAGAGTAACTGAAACAGATTATTTACATAAATGAAATTGTGCCTCTGAACTTTACAAGCCACCAATTAATTAGTGCTAGAGGCAAGATTACTGCTTTTGGTGATCTGAAGAACTGACTATTATTTATGGGTGTTTAAGAAATATTGAAAGAGGTGAAGTGGGCATATAGTGTTGCCTATCAATTATAATAAAAATGAAAATGAAACACAATTTTTATTAAAGTAAATCATTTTCTTTTCAGTTAAGACAAAGTTAGTAGCTTTGATTTGTGGCTAGAGATAATATTAATGGTCTTAAATCACAAAATATACAATTATATCCCTCGAGTAAAAGTGCAAATGTGTGTATATTTTTCTTCTTATCTTCTGCATTTTAGATATGGTATCAACAATTCACACTCATTTTAAGTTAATCTATTATTTTTATATCTGGTATCTATCTGTCTTCCCTTGGTAATATATGCTTTAAAACTTTAAAACTTTTGAACAGAGTATATGATAATATGATTTATTACTTTATAATTAAGAAAAATTCCCACTTTGAACAAGGGTTTCAAAGCAGGTAGAATATCCCACAAAACCCATCTCATCTGTTCATAATAAAGATCTTTGAACCAACAAGCATTGAATAAAGCTATTCTAAATCTTCAATCACACATCATTCATTCATTCATTCACTTTAAAAAAATATGTGTTGATTGTTTACTGTTCCAGAAACTATCTAGGCTCTGAGAACAATGAACAAAATAATCAGAAATCTTTACCCTCATGGAGCTGCTTTCTAATTGGGCACCTATTAAAAATGTATAGTAAGTACTGCGATATGTTAGATACTGATAAGTGATAAAGAGAAAAAATAAAATAGGAAAACAGGGTATGAATTTTTAAGAAAGTGTTACATTGTTTGAGATCTCCTATGCCACCTTTAACTAGTTATATAACCTGATTGAATTTTAGTTTTCTTAGCCAAAAACAACTAATACAATCATTGTATTGGTAACTTTTGAAGATTAAACAAGAATATGTTAAAAACATCCCAACTAGTACTGGGTACCTAATATATAATTGGTAAGTTAAAACATATTATTTTACTACCATAATGACTACTTTATAATTTAATCTAGTATAGATTTATAATTAATTTTATATTTATGAGACATTTCTAATCTCCCTTATAGTTTGATTTCAAAAAAGACTTAAGTTTGAATATTTACTTAATATTTAGTATAAGCTTAGTCTACTCATTTTCAGAGATAATACATTTAATAGGTCAACAACTGTTCAACAATAACATTCAGAGTCTTCTGGAATGTTGCAGTCAAGAGCAATGAATACAACCCATATTCTCAAGGCCTCACCTGTCTTCCAGTGCAAGTTAGAAAATTTCACTAACAATTAGTGTGACATTATATGCTCCTAAATTACATACATATTATAATACTCAAATACCACACAAAAAAAAATCTCTGCTCACTGTGAGACAAGTTTATCTTAGAAATACCTCAAGGCTTTTCACATAAGCTTGTGAATAGTCCCTATTGTGTCCTGCCCCTCATTGCTGTGTAGAACTGTAAAGTGACTGATGACCTTCACCTCTCACTCTGTTGCTGTCAGTACCTCTCCATGAGAATAGATATCCCTGAGTAAAGTTAGCTACACCAGCTTTCTTGTGCTTAGTGTTTACTCAAATTCCTTTTCCTAAATTTTCACTGTTTACTTTTATCAGTTTTTATATATTAAGTATTTTCTACTAAGGAGCAAGAATTTTTTTTACAAATATATATTGTTACATTTAGATTTATTTATACCCCCTTACTATTGCTTCCTATCTCTTAATATTTTTCTACTTATTTATTTTTCCTCTGCTTCATGTCCTATTTTGTGCTAACATACAGTTTTTTTCTAAATCTATTTTTATCATTTTTTAAGAAAAATAATTCTAGTTGTATGTGTGTATGTGTTGAGCTTTGAAATTTTAATATACGTGCCTAGCTTAAAGTTTAAATGGAATCGAGTTCTTTACCCTTTTTCTTGACAGTTTAAAGACCCTAATATGTTTTAACATCTCCTAGCTTGCATGCTGTTATTACCCTGCCTTTTAACTGGGTCCTTTTCAAAATTTCTACAATTTAGGTATTATTCATAATGTTACTTCTTCTGTATAGTCAATATTATATTAGAATTTCCCATATCTTACTTCTTTTTTTTAACTCACCATTCTTTTTTTAAATTTAATATCCTTTCGTGTTTGGGAATACCTTTCTGAGAGGTTTACATTTTTTGCTTCAGCCAGATTCACAAGTCAATTACAGATATAATTAGCTTTAACATTTCGTGAGTATAGATTTTTAGAAACTGCGTAGTGTAACTCAGGCTTACAGATATATAAGCGTTTATATTTAATACATTTTAGTCCCTGACTGAGCCAAGATACAGGTGACTAATATTTCTTTGTGGTTGGATTCACAGATTAGTGCGAGGTCATCCTTGTCTTACTAATAGCTTTTTGTAGGGGTTTCTAAGCTGACTCTTTCCAGTACGGACCTCAGACTCAATCAACAGTCTCCTACCCTTCATTAGCTACTGGAATCCTTCCCAAGTAGGTGTACTCTCTCCACGTGGCACCACTTTCCTCTTGACCTTGCAGAAACACCTTTTTCCCCAAGAGAAGCCACTCACTGATTAATATTTCTTACATTTTCTTAAGAATTTTGTATGTTTTGTAGCCAGAGGGTTTGAAGATCTTTAATCAGCACTTTACAAAAATCTGTGAAATACCATGCATACCTCATTTTATTGCTCTTTGCTTTACTGTGCTCTGCAGGTTGGACTTCTCACAAACCGATGATCTGTGGCAACCCTGCATGGTAGAGCAAGACTAACTGTACCATTTTTTTCAACAGCATGTGCTCATCTCGTGTCTCTGTGTCACATTTTGGTAATTCTCACAATACTGCAAACATTTTCTTTATTATTACATCTGTTGTGGTGATCTGGGATCAGTGATCTTTGATGTTACTGTTATAATTATTTTGAAGTGCAATGAACCACATTCTTATAGGATGATGAACTTAATTCATAAATGTGTGGCTCTGACTTCTCTGCCAACTGATCATTTCCCTGTCTCTCTCCCCATCCTGGGGCCTCCCTATTCCCTGAGGCACAACAATATTGAAATTAGGCCAATTAATAACCTTACAATGGCCTGTCAGTGTTCCAGTGAAAGGAAGAGTCACACATCTGTGATTTAAAATCAAAAGCTTGAAATGATTAAACTCAGTGAGAAAGGAATGTCAAAAGATGAGATCAGCGGACGCTAGGCCCCTTGCACAAGTTAGCCAAATTGTGAGTGCAAAGGAAAAGTTTTTGAAGAAAATAAAGGAGATACTCTCATGAACACACAAACGATAAGAAAGTGAATCAGCCTTATTGCTGATAAGAGAAAAGTCTGAGTGGTCTGGATAGAAGATCAAACCAGCTACAACATTCCAAAGCCTAACCCAGATCAGGACCCCCTCTCACTCTCTTCAGTTCTGTGAAGACTGAGAGAGGTGAGGAAGGTGCTGAAGAAGTTGGAAGCCAGCTGAGGATGGTTCATGAGGTTTTAAAAAAGAAACCCTCTCCATAACATAAAAGTGCAGGTGGTGCCGCAAGTGCTGATGGGAAGCTGCAGCATGTTATCCAGAAGACCCAGCTAAGACAATTGATGAAGGTGGTTGCAGTCAGCAACACATTTAGACGAAACAATTTTAATCAGCATTGTAGACAAAACAGCCTTTAACTGAAAGCCAATGCTTACTTACCATTCTAAAAGTCCTAGGGCCCTTCAGAATGATGATAAATCTACTCTGATGCTGTAGAAAGGGAATAACAAAGTCTGAACGACAGCACGTGTGCTTACAGCATGGTCTACTGAATATTTTAAGCTCACAGTTGACACCTACTTTACAGTGGAAAAAAAAGATTTTTCTTCCAAAATGTTACAAATTACCATGATGTCAATGCTCTTAGTCACCCAAGAACTCTGATGGAGGTGTCAATATTGTTTTCATGCCTGTTCAAATAACATCTATTCTGCAGCTTATGGAGCAGGAAGTAATTTTTACTTTTGTCTTATTATTTAAGAAATATGTTCCAATGATGAATCTGAACAAAGTCAACTGAAAACCTTCAGAAAAAGACTCACCATCCTAGATACCATGAAAAGCATTTATGATTAATGGGAGTCAAAATGTCAACGTTAACAGGAGTGTGAAAGAAGTTGATTCCAATCTTCATAGATGACTTTGAGGGGCTTGGGGTATCAATGAAGGAACTGAAGATGTAGAAACAGCAAGATTACTAGAATTAAAGTGGAGCCTGAAATTGTGACTGAAATGCTGCCATCTCAGGATAAAACTTAAATAGATAAGGAGTTGCTTCTTATGAATGAGCAAAGAAAGTGGCTTCTTGAGACAGAATTTACCCTTGGTGAAGATGCTCTGAACATTGTTGAAATGACGACAGAGGATTTAGAATATTACATGAACTTTGTTGATAAAGCAGACGCAGGGTTTGAGAGATTGTCTCCAATTTTGAAAGAAGTTCTATTGTGGGAAAAATGCTATCAAACAGCATCACTTGCTAGAGAGAAGTCTTTTATGCAAGGAAAAGTCAACTGACAGATCAAACTTCTTTGTTGTCTTCTTTTAAGAAATTGCCACAGTCACCATAACCTTCACGTACCACTATCCTGATCAGTCAGCGGCCATCAACATCGAGGCAAGACCCTCCAACAACAAAAAATTCTTAGTAATAAAGAATTTCACATTTCTTAGTAATAAAGTCTTTTTAATTAGTGTATATATATTGTTTTTATGGACACAATGCTATTGTACACTTAATGTACTACAATGTATTGTAAACTTGTTATGCATTGGCAAACAATCCAACAAATTTGTGTGACTTTATTGTGACACTCGTTTTGTTGTGGGTGGTCTGAAACCAAATCCACGATATGTCCAATGTATGCCTGCATTTAGTTGTCAGTCCTTTTTCCAAGCTTTGTGGAATTTCTTCAGTTGTTTTACAAGTTTCCTTCCTCAGCCCCAAGGGTTCTACCTTCAAGGTACGTTGTTACAAAAGAATTAAGACACCAAATGTTATGTTTCCAAGTTAAACATAATAATAAAACAAGAAAGAAAGATTATATGCTGGGCCATTCTCCTATTTATCTTGTGACTAAAGATTTTTCAAATTTGGGAAAGGAATTAGAAGTGGAAAACATATGTAAAAAGAGGCAAATCCTGTCTTCCCTATTCTTTTCAACTAGTAGAAAACAATGATATAACCCCCTTAAAACATGTTTGGATAAAGATTAGGGGAAACAAATTCCCTTTCCTATGGAAAATTCTGAAAAGGTAAAAGCTTGAAGGAATTCCCTTCACCTCACCATAGAGGAAGGCGAAAAGGGGAATGGTTGTTCTGGTGCCAAAGGCCTAAACAAGCCATAAAGGACAGCCTTGAATGCCAGTCTAACGTTTCCTGCGCTTGAGTTTACACACACAGCTGAAAGAAAAAAAGATGCTAAAGGTGTTCTGAGTCTTTGGCAAGGAGACATGCAGCAGAAGGTACTCACTACCATATGTTAAATGACCAGGGAGAAAGGAAGACACCTCAGAGGATGCCACTGCAGAAGGGTGACAATGCAATGGTCCAGATTTATACACCTTCATGGATGCGAGCATGGAAAAACTGTGGTCCATATGCCTTTATTTAACTCTCTTGGAACCATGATGACACATAGCTCTATCACCCATCCTGGAGACATACAAAGATTTTACCACCACCATTGCTTAGATAAATCCTGTGGGGAAGAAAAGGATATCAGGGTAACTGCAGTACTGTATTGACTGAGTTTAAATCAGAAATCACTGTTTATCTAGAATTTACTATGTTGTTTGTGGAGGTCATTTGAAGTGTCAGTACAAAACAGAGTTGATACTAAATTGGAAAAGAATGATTACTTGTATACTTGTGTTTATGGTCAGAAAACCCAATTCTAATGGATGGCTCTTATAATTCAGAGCCATGTTGGTATATCATCTCCATTAATTATTGGGTGAGCCTAGGATTCTTATGTCATTCAGGACCCTGCTCAAATGCCAACTTCTCAGAAAGTCTTTGTTTTATAAAGATAACTCCCCTGTCACTAGCTGTCATTTCTCTGCATCCTTTTTCCTTCATAGCACTTACTACAACCTGATACTATAGATCTATTTGCTGGTGTACTGTCAGTCTCCTCTACAGAAATAAACTTCCATAGGACATGGACTTGTGCTGCTCACTGGTTTTCTTGGAACTTAGAAAACTCCCTGGTACAAAAAGGCTTCCAATAAATATATGTAGAATGAATGAAATATGTCAATATATATATATACACAGCATATATTTAGATTATACATAAATGTATATATAATATCAAAATAGATACCATATATAAAAAGTATATAAAACCTAAATATGTTGTATGTATTTTGATAGTATAGCATGTGTTAGGTAGTACATAGATGTGGTTTTCCTCTTTTCTTGTTTCCTTTTTCCAATTATTCTGAAAAAAATTGTGGGTTATTCTTAATAATTGCAAAGTGAGGAATTTTATGGCATTTGGCAGGAAAGGCAGACACGTTTTTTTTGTTCCTTAAGTCATAAAAGTAAAGGCTTAAAGAGGTGCCTCAGAAGTAATATTTTCCTATTTTATAATTTTACCTAATCTTAGGCCTGCATACAATCCTATCTCTTTGAAGTGGTTTCTTTATTGATTAATACATCTTTTTTAAATTCAGAAAATGTAAGAAAGGGAGTCTCAAATGTTTTTCAGGTTCAATTTACAATAAATTTTTTTAAATCTCTTAACAAGACGTCTAAGATATTTATAATGTTAACATTATGACACGTTGTCATCGCTGGTCCACATAAGGTCTTTCTCGCATTTTATCTATCATCTATCTATCTATCTATCCATCCATATCTATCTGTCTATCTATCTATCTATCTATCTATCTATCTATTCCCTTTTATCTCTGTTCAACACTACCATTTCACACTCTCAACACAGGCAATAATTCTGAAGTGTTTAATGCATATGGTTTTGTTCTTTGCCTTCCTAAAACATGTGTATTGATATCTTGAATGTCTGTTTTTAATGAACTTATATGACTTTTTGTTATGCATATAAATCTTTTACTTCTTTTCATTCAGCTATATGTTATTAAAACCAGGCATTTTGCTATGTCCTTAATCACTTCCAAATACTGTCTACTACTGTATTTATTTTTTTGTAACTACCATATCTTGCCGATTGACTTTCTGTACATAAATATTTACTTATCTAGAGCAAATCACAAAAGAGTCTACTTAAATACCTAGTGCATCTTCATGAAATACAATAATATCTTTAACGAATTCTCGGGCAATTGTGTATTTTAAGTTATTTCTTTGGCTGAATTTGGTTTAAGATACTTTTCAACCAACTCAAATGCCCAGTCTTCTATTTTAAATAAAAATGTTGAGTAATTTATTTTTATAATTGCAAGAAAAATTCTTACACTCATGAGTCTATGTGTACAGGCACTCAAGTCTCTTTTCAAAAAGACAAAGGGATCTGGAGAGGCTTTCTCCTGCTGTGAAGGACAAAAACTCAAGATAGCGTACTCTGACACAAAGTGCACTGCTTTGCCAATCTCCAAATGTCACTTCATGGGCAGCCTGCTGGGCTCGGCTCAGAGCCATGGTGCCAAGACTGCTAATAAAAAGAATAAAGGTTAATGAAGGCATTGGGTTATTTGTGATCTTGAATAAAATAGCCTAAGTTTTATCTAGATGGTTTGTTCAAGGCATAAGATCTTGCCTTTGATTTTTAACATTGTATTATTCTTTTCTGCAGGCTTTGAATTTATAATGCTTTTGCTAGGATACAGTCTTACCATATTTATTAGATATGCAACTATATTACAAAAATAAATGGGTTATAGATATTGAAATATGATGGCTGACATACATGCAAAATAATATAATAAATCATTCAGAAAACTCACTTTGCAATTCAGTAAGAAAGACTCTTGTACATTAAGCACATCTTTCATTGCTCATGGACAACTTACTTAAGGAAAATAAATACAAACATTTAATTGTAGCATAATAACGTAACGAAAAACTGACCTTTTATAATGAACATATACTTTAGTCACACACTTCAGATTTGGATTTAGACACTGCAATTTCATTTCAAAGAAAACAAATTCTGCAATAAAATTAGTCTTTCTATCAACTGACAAATTGTAACATACTAAAAATACGTCATGCTCCATGGCCAGGATCTTAAAAATTTCAAGCTAGCTGAGTGAGTGCACATCCTCTACTTATAATTCCAAGACTATCAAACACGTGAGGTATACAAAGTAGTTTAGTTCTTTGCTCCAATCCAGAATCAGAATTGTCTACGTTTAAAATATACATTGTTTGAAACATTATCTTTGCTGTGACAAAGTCTGTAGCTATGTATAGTCATCTCTAACATCTTAGATTTGCTCTCAACAAATGCTAAAAATGAGGCCATCTTTCAAATGTCCACTAGCTATTTCTACATTTCTTACCCATTCTGCCATATTAAAATATAAACAAATCTTATGGAAAAAATTGACTTATTTTTCAATTGTATTACTTTTCCAATTTATTTTTTCTTAGACTTAAGTATGTGAGTATACTCATTTCTATATTTGACTTTTTTTCTAATTCCTAGGTCATTTAGTAATGAGACTCACAGTCTATGGTACCTTTTCTTCTTGGCTAAAACAAGAATTCAATTATCTCATAAAGAATTCTCACTAGAATTACTCAAACTACTCATTTGACAAGTATTTTGGGTTAGTGCTAATGTGTGCCTGTCATTGTTCTACTACTGAGAGCATAGCCACAAAAAAAAATTCTTTTAAAGATTTTGTTGTAAGTTGTATCAGGAAAATACTAAAGTTGGTAAGGAAAATGAAATTTCTAAAACTGTATAGACAATCTACAGAACATTAGGTGTTTATCTATGAGGCAAAATCCTATGATAAAAATTTAACTCTTAGGTGGGATAGATTAAATTTGTGATCATTGGTAAATAAAAATATTTAGTACCCTACAAGAGCAGAGCACAGCAGAGAATATGGTGGTCATTAGAAATGTTCACAAATATTCTGGTTCTTTTTCTGAGTGGAATTGTACTTTTCAATCTCCTTGAAATTATAAGTATTCACATGATTTCCCTAGGCTCTTGAGATGCGAACTGAAGTGACACATGTTTTTTTCCAGATGAAACCTTTTATGTTTTCTCTGTACCTGATGTCTCTCTACAATATGTGAGGTAGTGACTTCTCCTCCAGTCTAAGTTCCAGAATGAGGACTACCTGAAGCAAATCTCCCAGCTGGCCCAGGGTGGATATAGAGACTGAGTGAGGTCAAAAACTTCATGCTTAATTTTAAGTCAGTTTAGTGAGTAATCATTAGCATACAGGCAAAACCCACCCTTTTTAGATGTATATTTTCGTGAGTTTTAGCAAACGTGTGTTGACCACAATTGAGATATAGAACTACTACGCCTAGATAATTTTTTGATTTATTGTAGAGACGAGGTCTCACCAAGTTGCCCAGGCTGGTCTCGAACTCTTGGGTTCAGGAAATCCCCTCTGTTCAGCTTCCCAAAGTGTTGGGGTGACAGGCTTGAGTCGCTGTGCCCGGTTGTATAAATTATTAAAATAATTCATCCACTTGAAAGCATCGTCATTTGTGGCATGTGAATCATATCTCCTAATTCTCATTTGAATGATGTACCAAAACGTAAGGTTGACTTTTCCACATCTTGTTTTGTGACCTTGGTCAATATGCTTAATTTCTCTAAGCCTTAGTTGCCATATTTTAAAATGTCATTTACATAACAGTAATGGAAGCAGTAGTAGTAATAATAATACTTGTAGTCATGAAAGTAATATCTATTCCCAAAGGCTTATTGTATGTGTGAAACTGGCATAGTGTCTTGCACACTGTGGATGTAAAATAAAAATCACTTTTCTGAAAAGGGAAGAAATAAAGTTTTTCACATTGCATTGCTTAGATTCAGTACTGAATTATGAACAACAGTTGGGTAGAGAAAAAGAGGACAGAGCACTTTGTAAGACTGGGTCTTTACTATCTACCTAGCTTTTTTTAAAAAAGCAAGACAACAAGGACAAGATATAAATTTAAATTTATATTTCGTTCTGTATTTTATTTATTCATTTATTCATTTATTATCATTATTATTATTTGAGTCGGAGTCTCACTCTGCTGCCCAGGCTAGAGTGCAGTGGCACATGCACAGCTGCAGCCTCAACCTCCTGGGCTCAAGCATTCCATCCACTTCAGCCTTCCAAGTAGCTGGAACTATAGGCACCCACCACCACACCCAGCTAATTTTTTGATTTATTGTAGAGACAAGGTCTCGCCAACTTGCCCAGGCTGGTCTCGAACCCCTGGGCTCTGGCAATCTTCTCACCTCCACCTGCCAAAGTCCTGGGATTACAGGCGTGAGACACTGCGTCTGGCCTTGTATTTTATTTTATAGATACTTTCTCACTCATTTTGAAAGATGATGATTCCATATAGAATTGTTTTTTTTTAAATATCCAAAGCACACAATCAAGGTGACTAATTCATGCTGCTGCTAGTAGAGAATGTGATGAGTTGCAGAATTAAGTACTGAATTTAATCTACCAGTGCCTGAAAATTAGTACTGCGTGCATAGGAGCCCATCACAATGTTAAGCTGGTCTCATTATGCATATATAGATGAACAATTATTTGCCTATTTTAACAATAAGGCACATGCTGCATTAACTTCTTTGTGAATATGGGGAGTGCAACACATAGTACATATTGATATGCTAAATCCTTGAATCCTAAAAAATAAATTAATGAATAAATTAAATTCTCTCATTTCTCATATAACAGGCTAGAAATGAAAGCCAAAAGGAAAACTAACCATTCTATGAAAGCCAAGAATGAGCCATCACAGAATGCTGAGATAAAATGTGTTCTAATTGGGGCAGTGGTTTCTGATTCATTCATTCATTCAAAAAATATTGATTAATAGGTGTACATGCCAGATGGTATAGGCTCCAGGAACAATGCAGAGAGTGTTGCAGATTATATCTGCTTCCATGAAGCTTAAATAGAGCATCGGCAAAATTGGAGTATTGGCAAGGTACACTCCCGATAAAGAAATAAACAAATAAGAAAATTCCAAATACTGCAAGTATCCTAAAGATAATTAAAGAAAATTAAAATTGTATGTGTTCTGCATGCTATTTGAGAAGAAGCATTAATTGTGTTTCAGATCACCTCTTCATGAATGTTTGGTAAAGCAAACAGCATTAGAAGACAGCGATAATGACTTCCTCCAGTGCAAAAGGTGGCTTTGCTTACAAAGTCTGACGCTGGAGATCGTGTCTTTTCAGAGCAAAGAGCAGATTTGTTTTCCATTCAGTGTAATATAGATAATGCCATCCTCTGGGGAAACGATCAGGAAGATGTCCTGTTCATTATAAAGATTTGAATTCCAGAAGCTTGTGGGTACTCTTCGGGAATGCCACCAACTGCACATGCAAGTGTCACCCACGGTTCTTTTCAATAAACTCTGGGTGTTGTGACTCAGGGGATCAACACAAAGGCTGATAGTCTGATTACTGTTATGGCCGGAAGTAATAAGATCCTTTAAGGTTGATCCAGAAATCTCTTATCTTCTGACAGCATCCGCGGAACTTTGGCAGGCTAACTTTATGCAACTGAAAGTAAGGTAAAATCTCAGAGCTGTCACAGTTCTTGATGGGGCCCTAAGAAGCTGGGGAGTCACGTATGTTCAAGAAACAGGAATAAATGGCAAATTTCGAAAAATGGTGAGTGAACGGAAGTACAGACTAGAAGAATTCATTGAAAAAAACAGGGTCTATATCTAATAGAACCAAGCAAGTCATAACTATAACGTGGTTTTATTTGAGCAGTGAGAATCAAAAGGCGGGATTAAGGAGCAAAGTGACATAGTCAGATTTATATGTTATATGTTTATTAAAGATATTGATAAAAAATACTAGTCTCTGAATCAGAAAATTTGAATTCATGTCTCAGCTATGCAATACAATAGCTATAAAATCTTGAATAAATTCAATTTTGCTGAGTTTCCATTTCTGCAAATCACAGAAATCTGACAAATCAAAACAACGATAAGGATGGCTACTATTAAAGAAAAAAGATGAAAAAATACCAAGCATTTGTAAGGGTTTGAAGAAATTTGATTCCTTGTGCTTTGCGGAGGGAATGTAAAAGGATACACCAAACACAGAACTATCACATGATCCAGCCATTCCACCTTTGGGTATGTATTTAAAAGAATTGAATGCAGGGTCTTGAAGAGATATGTGTACAACTATGTCCACAGCAGCATTATTCATAATAGCCACAAGATAGAAACAGTGTCCATCATTGTATGAATAAATAAACACCATGTGTTATATACAAACAGTGGAATATCAGCCTAAGGAAGAAAATTTGGCAAATGCTACAGCATAGATCAACCTTGATGACATTAGACTAAGTGAAGTACCTAGAATAGTGAACTACACAGAGACAAAGTAGAATGGTGGTTGCCAGAAACAGGGATGAGAGGAGGCTCAGTTGTTCAATGTGTATAGAGTTTCCATTTTGTAAGACAAAAAGAGTTCTGGAGATCATTGGTGCCACAGTGTGAATGTACTTATACCACTAAACTCTATACTGAAAATGATTCATGTGGTAAGTTTTATGTCATGTACCATGATTAAGAATAAAAAATTTAAAAAGTCAATAGTGCCTACTATTCTTGTTCTATTTAGCAAACAAGACAATTTTTCTAACATGATTTAGACATGATATCAGTCTCTATGGATATCAACACAGAAGAAATAATCTCTGCCCTCAACCAGCCAAGAAGCATACAAATTGTATTCCTATGTTAGGAAAAAAAACATGCACATGAAAGCTAAAACCATCTACAAGTGTAGGATGAAATACTGTTGGTTTTAAAATAGATGTCAGAACTTCCAGTTTTTACCTTTTAGGGTTGCTTTATACAGTGCTTAGTATATGCCCATTAGTGTACACCCTGTAAAAAGTAAGATGCCATTCTGGAAGTCCAGAAATTGAGACTGGGAGATAAGGGGATTTCATAAAATGTGAGTTAACATACAGATTAAGTTCCTCACTATTGCCTGAATATACATCAAGATGTATATTTTATATAAATGGAGCATTTTGCCCTTGCTGTCTTCAAAGAGCATATTGCTTAAATTCACTTTTTTTCCAGGTTTTAATTATCCATTATAAGTGGAAACATTTGAAAAGGTGCAAGCCCTTTTTGATACTACATATTAAACTATATGAGGAAGAAATTAATATGTCAGGTGAGAAATAAGAGATCAATTGTTCTGATTTAATAAATGATTGGTTTGGCTATTCCACTCTGAAGTCACTTGATCTTATCTAAATAATTAATTTGGAATATTGTAAAAATGGGTTTATTGAGAAATAATGGGATTCAGTACATTGCACATGTTTAAACTGAACACTTTGATAAGTCTAGCAAGTGAAAAAATGATTGCCATAAACAAGATAGTAAAAATAATCATTACGTTCCAAAGTTTCCTCATTTGCAATTTCTCTTTTACCTTTTCTTTTCTCTATATCTGCAGGACACCCACTGACCTGATTTCTGTCATTATAGATTAGTTTGTATAATTATATAGCACACATTCTTCATGTGCCTGGCTACTTAAGCATAATTATTTTAAAATTGGTCCATGTTATTGCATTTATCAAAAGTTTATTATTTTTCATTTGAGTAGTATTTTATAATGTGGACATACCACAATTTGTTTCTTCATTAATCTTTTAATGGACATTTTGTTTATTCTCAGGTTTTGGCTAGTACATGTAAAGCTACTATGGTCATTCATGTACATTTCTTTGCATGTACACATACTCTAATTTATCTCAAGTAAGTAACTAAGAATAAATGACTGAGTTGTAGTAGGATATGTAAAATTTTGTAAAGAAAATTTCAAATTCATTTCTGAAGTGGTTGTACACTACCAGCAGTGCATGAGAGTTTCACTTGCTCTGTTTTCTCATCACTTGAAATGAACAGTCATTTAATTTTAGCCATTCTAGTAGCTATGCAGTTGTATTTCATTGTGATTTTAATTTTCATTACTATTTTTAAAAATATTGTTGATAATCTTTCCGTTGTCTTATTTGCAATAATGTATCATCTCTGGTGTAGTGTGTGTTCAAATATTCTGTTTCTTTGCTCCTTTTCTGGTTTATTTTACTGCTATTGAGATTTGAGTTTTCTGTGTTTATTTTGCTGCAACCTAGCTAGGCAAGTTTTGCTCTGATAAAAATTAAGAGCAAGCTAGAGCACTACAAACACAATACCATGGTGGCTAGCTTCTGAGAGGAAGATATATGGGAGGAGTTAATGACTGCAGTCACCCCTGTGTAGCTGATACATCCAACTAAAATCCATGGCTCAGCACCATGTGTGAAATTCCAGAGGACAGCATGTGATTTAAAATTTAGAATCATTTTTTTCAACTGTAAGAAATAAGCTACCATTTCTCACAGACCAAGTCAGTATCAGGTAGCTCAGAGATAGGTAGGGATTTGGGGTGCTGGTGAAATCACATTTCTTATCCAGATATCTTCTTGGTCCAATTAACAAAATCATCAGAAAAAAAAATCTGAATTTGAATGGGAGGATGTCTATTTGAAAAATATATTTTAAAATATTCCCCAAAGTCATAGCATAGGCAATCCTACCCAGTCCTTACTAGAACTTGATGGCTCAGATGACACGAGAAATGTTAGAAAATATACACAAACTAAAATTTTTGGCAGAAATTGAAGAAGCTTATTCAGCTGAAACCTCTCAGGTTTTGGTCTATAAATGCCCCTGATATAACTACTCTTTATAACTCATTTAAAATAAAATTACTAGCTTGCTATTGGAAACTAATCACAGCTATCTGTGCTATAGGAGAGGATCAGACAATTCTTAGTTCAGAAATATCAATCTCACCAAAAATGAATATATCAGAATGGAATATAGAAGGAAAGCCCAAACAAGTTTGGTAATAAAATAAAAAATGCTGTATTGAAAATTATGCTATGGTATGTAGTGAGGTATATGGTGGACTTCTGAAGAACAGAATGAACACACAAGAAGTTCTCTTCCTGACTGTGGGGCCCACCATGGAGCCCTTTGGGCTTCCCATCTTCATCATTTTGTGCTGCAAACCTTATGATTTTCATTTAGCGGGAGCAAAGAAGTTTGCCTGGTTTGACAAAACAAATACCAACAATCATAAGGAAAGGTATTTAGCTACTAGTAATCAGTTAGCTATTAATTGAACAAAAGACTTAAATATGACAGTAACAAATGCAAGCAAAAATTTGTAGAAAACAAACTATTACACATTTCCTATAGATTTTTAAAGAACTTTGGAAAACAATCTTACATTATCTAATAAATATAAACAATTTCATATTTTAAGATTCAACAAACTCTCGAACATGTTCATCAGGAAACATGGGCAAGAAGGTTCACTACAGCTTTATTTTTGCAATTAAAAAATCTGGAAAAAATTATAGAAAACAAGATTTAGGATAATGGCTATCTCCATAAAAAAAAAAAAAAAGTGTGGTGCTCACTTCAGTGGCACATATGCTAAAATTATATTGATACAGAGGAGATTGGCATGGCCTCTATGCAAGAATGACACACAAATTTGTGAGACATTCCATATTTTTTGGACAAATCTTGAAAACATTATGCTAAGTGAAATATGGCAGTCATAAGTCACGTAGTATATGATTTCACTTATATGAAGTGTCCAGAATAGACAAATATATAGAGACATAAAGTAAATTTGCAATTGCTTAAGACTGGGGAGAATGAGGAGGTCTGGGTGACAGCTCAAGGGTAAAAAGTTTCTTTGTGAAGTGATGAAAATGTTCTAAAATTGATTACATGACTCTGTTGTCTTATATAAATCTGCAAGTGATGATAGTACAATTCTGGATATATTAAAATGACAGAATTGTAAACTTTAAATGAGTGAATTGTATATCAGTCATGTCTCAATAAAGCTGTTACATAAAAGAAAAAAGACAGAAAACTAAAGACCGAAAATATGTATATATATATATATATATATGCATAGAAAGATTTTCATTTTATTTTTAAAACATACATATACTTTATATTTTAAACATATATATAGAAAAAAGAGTAGTAGTTTGTTCTTTAAACTTCTCCTGTGTTTTCCAAATTTTTTACATTATCACAAAAAATATATGAATTCAGATTCATAAGGCCTAGCCACAGACCCCAACATACACAAATTTTGTTGATTCAGAATAAAAACCAGTGAAGTAGTCTATCATTTTAACCATGCTAAATTTGTGAATCCCACAAATATAGAAAAATAACTAATTCCAAAAAAATCCCTACAGAAATCTCAACATTTTATGCAGAAGAAGAAAACTCCTTCCAAAAATTATATGTACTTTCAAGGGACCTTGAATAGCCAAAAAAATCTTTAAAAAGAAAAAAGTAGATTTCACACTTCCTAACTTCAAAATTTATTACAGGGGGTTCTGGTTAAGATGACGTCGGCATAGGTGAAACTGTGAGATTCTCCAAATGTGAGTTCCCCAAAAAGACTCCTGCTTTCCTTCCCCTCCCCCCTTGCCCACAGCTGGACACATTGGTCCAAGGCCCAGGGACCCCCGGTCCCACGCAGGGCCAGCTATTGCATCCCTGGCTGCTCCCTCAAGGGTAGGAAATCTTGGGTCTCAGCTCCCTCCCTGGCTACATCATACCCAGACTGAGCCTCTAGTCACCCAGGGAGGCTCTGGGCACCCGCCCCACAGAGAAACTGATTCCATTTCTTACTGAAATAGGCTGGGAGCAACCCAGGGCCACTTTT
>CAUYQG010031808.1:0-12328 GCA_963574415.1 Tarsius wallacei | reverse complement strand
CTCCCGGCCACCACAGCCTCGACCTGCTGGGCTCCAGCGATCCTTCTGCCTCAGCCTTCCAAGTAGCTGGAATTACAGGTGCGCGTTACCATGCCCGGCTAATTTTTTGATTTATTGTAGAGATGAGGTCTCGCTTGCCCAGGCGGGTCTCGAACCCGCGGGCTCAGGCAATCCATTCACCTCAGCCTCCCAAGGTGCGGGATTACAGGCTGAGCCACCGAGCCCAGCTCTTTCTGCTAATTTTAAGCTTAGCTTGTTCTCTTTCTAGTTTCTTGAAGTATAAAGTTAGGCTATTTGAGTTTTATTTCTTAATTTTATAATTTAAATTATAGAACCTAGTTTGTGAATTTCTAGGAGTTCACTATATTATTCTTTTATCTTATCAGTATGCTTGAAAATCTTCACAATAAAATATTGGAAAAAAAATCTCACATCAAGGCTCAATGTATAATATACAAAACACAGGTGCAAACCTGTTGAAACAGGGATGGGGCCCCAGAGTATCTCTTCTTAGCCCTGCCTTTCTTTCTGGGTTGGGTCCTAAGCTACCTCCTTGGAACTCTAGTCTGGGGAACACAGCTTGAAATGGCTGCTATTGACAGTTCACCTTGTCAGGTGGGAGGAGGTGGATGAATTCCCAGGACTGATAATAAGCCTAGCACAGCAGCAAGATGCAATAGTACCAAAGGGTTTCAGCTATCTAAATATCTGCCAAAACCTTCATCTACCAAGACCTGGGTATCATTAGCTTCTTGCCTTGTCCTGCAAGCAATTAGATTTTTCTTTTTTAAAGTAGAAATGGCTACTTAGAACTGGGCAACAAGAGACTCCAACTCAAAAATAATAATAATAATAATAAAGAAAGAAGAGGAAAAAGCATCCAAAGTAACCAAAGTGGCTGCAGAGCGAACCGGTGTGTTCAGGTTAAAATGCACAAATGAGAGGAGTGAATGACAAGGAGGAATACCAGAAGTCGTGCACAGACCTTTAAGTGCAGTTTCAGGAAAGCTAAAGCCAAAAAACTAAGACCATTGAAAAGGATTTTTTAAAATGTGTTTAGGGATAGAAGCAAAAAAGAGAAAATCAGGAACATGTCTTAAAAAGATGGCTTCAAATGACCAGAAAGATTTATGTATCTCCTCTGTCAAAGAGAATGCTCTTAAAACCAGAAAGGGTAAAACAGGGCTCATTTACATGAGTGCAGGGGACTTCCAATGGGAGGTCCACAGAAATAATGTCAGTAATAGCTGAAGAGATTAGAAAGCAGGAGAGGCGGCATCACACATAAAAAGTTCCTGTATCCCAAAGGGAAAACAAATAGACTCTGGCAAATATTGATTCACGAGCTGATGCAATCCCTGGAAAATTCTAGGATGAATTATTACACAGAAGTTCAATAAGCACTTGGAAAAGGAAGTTGTGATAACCAGGCAGTTAATGGAAGTGCACTGTGAACTATCCTGACATCTTTTATTGACTGGTTTATTAGGAGGCGAGATTAGGGATGACAGAGACATAATTGATCTGGCTTTTAGCAAGATATTTACCAAGTACTTAATAATATCTTCTTAGACTAGGCTGCATGATTGTACAGTTGGATAGATTTAAGTGTATGTTACTGATTGAAGGACTGTAACTAAACATGCAGATTAATAACCAGACCGTCAAATGGAATGGGGTGGGGTTTCCTTTGTTGGTGTTTGGCTGTCCCAGTCTTATCTTTTTGTCTTTCTGGGATTTAGAACTTCTGATTGTGAAAGTGGGGCATGACTTGATGCTGCAAGGGAGAGTAAATACTTTGAAAAGGTATTTAAAAGATACAGGCAGGACGGAACAATGAGATTAAATACAACTTTTTGAGTATAAATGTAAAGTTCTATACTCGTATTTTAGAAGATCAATTGTGTAAGAATGGAGGATGACCCGAACATTTCTGAGAATATCTACTATTCAATTGTGCAGTGAGGCAGCCAAAAGAGCTGATGCCATTTCCGTTTCATTTAATAGAAATGTAATCTCAAAACCAGAAAGGTAACAGTCCCACTGTGTTCTGAGCTGGTCAGATTGCATCTGAAGCACTGAATTCAGTTCTAAACAAGACAGTTTAAGAAGAAATTGATAAATGGAGTGTGCTTAAAGGGAAGGAGCAGCTGGAAACCATGGTGGAAGGAAATGGAAACGCTGGGCTGGATAAAACGAGATGTCAGGGATTCAGACAGGATCTTCTACGTACTAAGGCTGTCAGGGAACTGGAATTGCTCAGTGATGGCTCAGAAGGCAGAACTTTGGCTAAAGAGAAAAGAATTCAGCTCAATAGAGAGAGAGAGAGGGGGAAAAAGCTTCCACAATTGAAGCTATTTAAAAACAAATTGGGCAGCTTTGTGAGGTAGTAAGTTCCTCATCTCTGGAAGTGTGCTAGTACAAGTTGGAAAGGCACTGGTGTGAGACTAAAGGCAACTCCTGCTTTACAGTTTGTGAGATGTTGGATTTGATGACCACTAAAGCCCTTTCAAGGAAAAATTTTATGCCAGGAGAATTTGACTTAAATTAGTCACTCAAATATAATTGTCAGGGAGGTTTTAGTATGCATCAGTGACACTGTCGATATTATTGATTGCTTATGCCTTCAAAATGTAAAAATCCACATAGATACAATAGACAGATTCTGGGTTATTAGTGAGACTGAGCAAGTATATATAAAAGCATGCAATATTACCTTGACAGGATATGAAAAAAGCTTAACAAAACCAAAGTCATCTCCGGTAGCTAAGAGGGAACGGTCTTTGGTAAGACTGGCGGCATTTACATCAGTCACATCACTGTGTGCTGGCCAGATGCCCTCACAGGTAGGCCCGAGGACACAGGTCCATGTGTCCCACTCTATCTTCTCAATCTGAAAAAGAAGGAAAGAAAATCATATTTTCATACAACTTATTTTTTGTTTGTTTGTTTTATTTAAAATAAACAATTTGTGGCTGAGTAGCTCTAAATGATGATTTGTGCTGAGATACTTTTTTTTTTGAGTCAGAGTCTCACTCTGTTGCCCAGGCTGGAGTGCAGTGGCATGCTCACAGCCACTGCAGCCTTGACCTGCCGGGCTCAGGCAATCCTTTCACCTCAGCTTTCCAAGTAGCTATAACTACAGGGGCATGCTACCACACCCAGCTAATTTTTTTTATTTATTGTAGAGATGAGGTCAGGCCAAGTTGTCCAGGCTGGTCTTGAATCTCTAGGCTCAGGCAATCCTCTCGCCTCTGCCTTCCAAAGTGCTGGGATTACAGGCATGAGCCATGATGCCCGGCTGGTACACAGATTCCAAGTTGTGTATTTAAAGTAGTATCTGCATTGTCTGAGTAAACCAACACTGCAGTCAAATATCTAAATACTTTTCTCAAGATGAGATGAACATTTTGGAATTGTGGAAATCTGTCAGTAACAGAGTATTTTAGTTCTTAACTAGACACTTATCTTTGCAAGAGCCATATGCTAGATCAGAATTCCTCAATCCCAGCACTGACATCTTAGGCTGGATAATTATTTTGTTGAGGGCTCTTTGCATGTTAAGGTGTTTAGAGCATCCCTGGCCTCCATTCACTGGACGCCAACTGCATACCCTTGTCCCCAGGCATTGTCAAATGTGGGGTGAGGGTATTGCTCCTGTTGAGAATCACCGATCTAGATTGATCAATGGAGATGATTGTTTAGCAAGTTTTTCACAAAGTTACAAGACATAATTTTTTTTAAATGACTGCTTCCTTGGAGGAAAAAGTAATAAGATTCTGCAGCTAGCTTAATATCCTTTATGCTCTAGAGAGATTACTGTAAAAATCTGAAGAACTATTCATATTGTATTGCCAAGAATCTCCATTTTATCCTTTTAACCCGTTTTGTCTGCAATTCATAGCTAGAATATTTGTAACTTGTATAGGTTAAATACTGATAAAATTGAGCCTTTCTTTTCCTTTTTTTTTTTTTAAACAACAATGGGTAATAACAACCACATTGTGAATTAGGCTTTCCTGGGGCATTTTATTATACCTTATTCACTTTCATTCAAGATCTGCTAGTCCTAACATTACATTTAGATAAGCACTGTTTAAAAAGAGTATAAAAAATCTGGCTGGGCTTGGTGGCTCAGTCTGTAATCCCAGCACTTTAGGAGGCCAAGGCCAGTGGATTGCCTGAGCCTGAAGGTTCAAGACCAGCCTGGGCAACTTGGTGAGACTTCGTCTCTACAATAAAAAATAAAAAATAGCCGGGCATGGTAGCGTGCATCTGTAGTTCTGGCTACTCGGAAGGCTGAGGTAGAAGGATCACTGGATCCCAAAAGTTTGATACTGGGGTGGCCTAAGTGTGCGTGCTACTGCACTCCAGCCTGGGCGAAGGAGTGAGACTCCAACTAAAAAAAAAAAAAAAGAGTATAAAAAATCATTAGAGAACTGGTGCTAAAATTAAAGCCCTGACCTCTCTCTTTGGATTTGGAAACTGTATTCGCTATGTGCTTTGCACACTGCTAATGTACCTTGCTTCCAGTTCTGTTGTTTTCTACTTGTTGTTACTGCTTAGAAGAGACATTGTAAGATGCAGCCAGAGTTTAAATCACAAGGTGGTAAGGTGCTACATATTTTTTAGTCACTCAGATTTCTCCTAATTTAATGTTCTGTGGTGTTTTTTTGGATGACACATGCATAACTAGAACCAAAAATCTGCATCTGGTCCTGTGACTTGGGTGCCTCAAGGAGGGCCACAGACTGAGGTGACTCAAGGGAGTTTCCCCAGCAATTATCTCAGTTTTCTAGGGTGGAAATGAAGTCCCCTAACCCCTTACGATATCCTAAACTGACCTTCACAGGAAAAGAAGCAGGGAACCATCCCCTGCTTCTCTTCCTCTTTCCAGATTCCATTTCTGAGACCCTTCATTGTCTACCCCCGATCCCTGTGGCGGTGCTGGCCTCATTATCCAGGTGGGAAAGGAGAGAGAGAGCTGGTGTTGCTCACCCTGCAGGCTCAGTCACCCCAACAGGACACCTTTGGCCAGATTGGGACACTATGGTCTCCAGGGGAAGCAAATGTCTAACTTATCAGAAGTTAAAGAAACTGCATTTAAAATAGAGCGTTAAATAATGGTCCTTGTAACCCAAAACACCTAAAAAGGGTTACATAAATCTGGTAAAAACCCTGGAGCTTAGACTGAAAGAGAGTCCTCCGGAGGTCGCTTCCTTAGCACCTTGCCTCAGGCAGCTAAGTCCCTCTCATCATTTTACAGAGGAAGCAACTAAAGCCCACTGAGAGGTTCCATCAGTTAAGTCACAGCACATTTAGGATGCAGGAAAAGGTGAGTTCAAGAGAGTTGCCTCCTCATACAGAGCTACTTTAATGGCACCATGCTGTATCAGGTAGATTTTAAATGGCACATTTAATAATTTTCTGGGTAAGTTTTGTATCTGTTTCACCATTATTGTTTCTAAAAAAAACTTTGAGGCTGGGTATGGTAGCTCACGTCTATGATCCCAACACTTCGGGAGGTAGAAGCCAGAAGACTGCCTGAACCCAGGAGTTTGAGATCAGCCTGGGCAACTTGGTGAGACCTCATCTCTACAATAGATCAAAAAATTAGCTGGGCATGGTGGCACGTGCCTGTGGTTCCAGCTACTTGGAAGGCTGAGGCAGAAGGATTGCCGGAGCCCAGCAGGTCAAGGTTGCGGTGGCGATGAGCATGCCACTGCACTTCAGCCTGGGTGATAGAGTGAGACTCTGACTCAAAAAAAAAAAAAAAAAAAGTTGAAAAGGAGATTTTTAAAATCCTTCATACTGTCGAAAGCCCTGATGACACTGGTGACTAACATAATGAGCTATCTTATCTGTGCTCCTACTAGTGAAACTACTAGGGAGGTTGGCCCAGGAAACATCAGCTGGAGGGATTCCCCAACCCACATCATCAGAAATCAGACTCTGGAGTAACAAACGCGTACCATGACAGATCAACTCTTCAGAGCAAGAGCCTGTCACTTTGGGGTGCATTGAACATAAATTTTGTGCACATTCCTTTATGTAATAATTGCTCATTTGTCCTAAGCCAGTCTTGTCCTCCTCTGTCATTTGGCTAAATTGTGCTTCATTTTAGTGTACTTATTTTGGGGCACTAAAACAAGGGGGGGAAATACAGCTGTAATGATGTAAAATGATGCCGAAATACACAGGAGAAATCTGAAAGGCTGTGGAGTCACACATGGACGCCTCTGGATCCAGATCACAGCTCTGTGGTTCTCTTAGTATCTTGGAGCCCTAATATCCTCATCTATAAAATGAGATTGACAACTATCATGTAAAATGGTTTTGAGGATTAAAATACAGTATATAAAGTACCTGGCACATCCAACAAATGTTCAGTGAATGAATGACATCATTAAAAATATCTCTTACTCAAGGCTGTAAAAATTTCTCCACATAAAAAAGGTAAAATGAGGACTAATCAGAGATAAACAAATTGGAATTAAGGAGTATGATCAATTCATGAGTAAACAATTTCTATCAGTTTAATATTATCATTTACAACAACCTGTATTTCTTAAGTACTACACATACACTTCCTTTACAGTGAGAATACTATGAATGTACACTGTCCAAGTATCTCTGGGAGGACCTTACCCTATGGGGACAGTTTATTACTGGCAAACTGAAGCAAGAGAAAGGCAGATTCTAGTCACTCAGTGGCATACCCTTTCCTCCTTTTCCTCTAAGGAAGCAATATTTCCTCTTTTTTTTCATCAGAGATTACTTGGTAAATAAATGAATTGTTTCCAGGGACTAAGAGGACTTCTGTAGAGCTTAATTAGGCAATGACCTTTTGGTTATCAGGGTTCAGTATGTGTAGACCAGGAAAGAGGTACTTGACCACAAAGCTATCTAGCCATCAGGAGGACATTAGTTTATGGATTCTAAGACTTTACCTAGGCTCTGATTTCAATAATTAAAAAATTGTGAGTGTAGCTAATGACATGAGAAAACAAGAAAAAAAGAAGGCTGGGCTTGGTGGCTCAGCCTGTAATCCCAGCACTTTGGGAGGCCGAGGCAAGTGGATTGCCTGAACCTGTGGGTTTGAGACCAGCCTGGGCAACTTGGCGACACCTCATCTCTACAATAAACTAAAAAAAAAAATTAACCAGGCATGGTAACATGTGCCTGTAGTTCTGGCTACTTGGAAGGCTGAGGCAGAAGAATTGCTGGAGCCCAGCGGGTCGATGCTGAGGTGGCTGTGAGCATGTTACTGCACTCCAGCCTGGGTGATGGAGCGAGACTCCAACTCAAAAAAAAAAAAGAAAAGAAAAGAAAAAAGAAAACAGTTGTACATTAGAAGGGTCAGATTGTGGATAGTTTTGTTTCAAAAAATCATTTGATATTATTACAGATGATATTAATTATTCTTACAAATAAACATTGATAAAATATATTCTAAATCTATGTTCTTTAAAAGCTTTGCACAAAATGACACATTGAGTGGAAAAAAATAACACGTAGCATCCAAATTGTTAGCTAATGTGTTGTTTTCAAGCAGAGAAGAATCAGGCATGTGCCAATTGCACATTGCTACATCAGTGGTGTAGCAAGTCCATATGTTCTCAGAAATCAGGAAACCAGATTAAGCAATTAGATTTAAGAGCTTAAAGATATGCTCAGTGTAAGTCATATTAATAGTTAAGATTGACAAGTTTTATTAAAATGCACATACTAAATCTCCACAAAATATTTTAAAAAATCTTTGTGTAGAATTGTTACCTCGGAAGGCCTTATTATATGCCGTTTGCCTCTTGGAGCTTCAAAAAAAAGTTGTTCTTTGGCACCTGAATTAACTTGCAATAATTTTCCTGTTATGATAGAATGAAGTAGAGAGACAATTAAACTTAGCCTTTATCTCCTTATTATAAAATGATAAGCATGGCTGCTGCTATTTTGATTCATTTTAATCAAAGTCTCGTAAATTGAATAAACATATGTTGAATTCTTCAGAAGGGCATGTAAAAGCAATTACATGGCATGGTACAAACCCCAAAGCTATGATTTTTAGATTATGGGCCTCATAAAATTTAACCTTGAACATCTTTCAAATAACAGAAGGATCGAGCTTGATATGTTTGACTCTGTGGCGCTGAAAATAGCTACAGTTTTCCAAAGCCTGACAAAAATCAGGCTTTTTTCCTCTTTTTTCCCAGTTGCCTCCTAGCATATAGATGAAGAAAAAGCAAACTGGTCTGGCAAGAATTATGGCATTAGAAATGAGATCCTTATTGTGGATCACGTTTACTTGGGTCTAAATTCTAAATTTGCCTTTACAGTTTAGAAACAGAAAGGATACACAAAACAAACAATGAATGCTCATTCCCTCCCAACCTCCACCCCCTATTATTTGAAAATTTGAAAAGAATTCCAAGACTTTCCCCAAACAAAATTCTGAACAAAAATAATCTTGCAGTCTGATATAAAATTATAACCTTGGATTTATTTTGATTGATGTCAAAAAGATTACATTTCCTAATTCTCCTCCTACAATGGCAAAAATCCTTATGGCTTAAAATTTAAATGACTCAAGGTATATACAATCTAGTATTTTTCAGCATATTTTTAGTTATGGACAATTTCAAATATATATATGGAAGTAAAACTATTATAAAAACACTCCTATGTGTCCTTTCCAGCTTCAACAGTTATTAACACAAAGTTAACTCTGTTTCATGAACCTCTACTGACTCCCTCATTCCAGAACATTTTGAAACAAATTTCAGATGTCATAATATTACATCTGTGATTAATTTAGTTTATGTACACATAAGAACATTGCAGGTCCTCCCCCTTTCCTCATAATTATATCTATCCAGTAGTCCTTCTAGTCTTGGAATGTTCTTCTTGAAAAAATAATACCAAAATAAGAACTTTTTGATTTATACCATATTCTTTAACATTTAAATAGGCACCACTTTAGTTCTGAAATCTATTTCCAGGAACTAGAAACCTATTAAGGTTCTCTCATTTCTAAATGGACAACCTTAGTAGTTTCTAATTTGGTGAGTTATAACGTGGTAAAGAGGGGGCTTTGTCCTGACTCTCAGGAGCAAGCAAATCTGAAAATGTGTCCTCTGACATGAGTACATCCTCCTGACATTATGACTAAATGTGCAGAGATGAGAAAAGAAAAAAAAGGAGTTAACTATCTTTGGCTATTTAAAATGATAAGAAAATGAGTAATCAATACTTTTTCAATTAACTAAATATATCTGTAAAGCATATTTTTAGGACTCTCAAGAGTGACTGCAAACAATAAAGCGTGTGGAAAAAGGATTAAGGGATTCAGTGAAAACATTTTTCGAATGGGGCTAATTTTAGATTTTTTTGGCCATGAGATAACAAAAGAACTCAGAGGATTTTAATTCTCTCATTCTACACCATAGTTTCAAGAATCAAGTTTCACTTAAAGAAACAAAACCAAAAACAATTAAAATATCTTAGTGGTAATTTATAATTCCAAGAATATTCGAGAATCTAAACACATAGATGAGCACCAGAAGTGCTGTGTAGCATTGTTGACATCTGTGAAGTACAACCTAGCTCGTGTCTTTCCCTGAGGATTACCCGCTACAGTCATGCTTGTACTTTGCAGGCAGATGTACTTTGGAGGAATCTAAGAGGTGAGAGCCTGACTGGGATGAGATGTGGACTTAGGGACTGAGGGTGGCATTTTGGGGCAGCTGAGACTAGACCATGTGCAAATGAATTAGGGAAAGCCTGCTTGTGCAGAGAGAGGGGCCAAGGGCAGACACAAGACACAGAAGAGCAGTGGATGCCAAGACTAGCTGCCCAAGAGTGGGGAGGAGGGGAACTGCTTGCTTGGTTTCTGTGTGTTTTCTAGTTCATTCCTAAAGCCAGTTTCCCCGGAGGTGTTGCTTCCTGCTCTTGGATTCTGAGATGTCTATCTTTCAGATAAACTCATCCTTTATTATTATTTTAAAATTTAAGCTGGTTTGAATGGGTTTCTGTTCTTTGCAACCAAGGATGGGGGCGGGGGCGGACAAAATTATCCTTCTGTTAGAAAGATATAATTATGAGTGTGGGTTTTTTCACCAATTTTTTCTCTTACTGTTGTTATTACATTGTCTTTTTATTAAGCATAGAGGAAATATTTAGGTCATCACTCTTTTTTCTCTCAGCCTGCTGCTCTGAGATATATATATGTATCCACTGAAATATTCTGAGGACAAGCAGCAGAAGCAAAGAGCAAAAAATCTATTTAATGCATATATAATTGCTCTCAAACAATAGCAATCCTGTCCTTTTAGAATCACATTTTTATTCACTAGAAATGTCTGCTCACATAGAACAAAAGAACTGAAAGACACACATGTCCTCATGGCTCAGAGGGGACAGTAAAGCACACATCCTGCAGCTACATGGAGCTTTGTGGCCCACAGGGTGATCTACACACATCATCCCAGTTGCTATATAATTTACAAGTTAGACTAACTCCAAAATTGCTACTAAATTTGTCAGGCCATTTACAATGAAAATGGGAATGAAATGTCCTATTATGGCTAAAACTGTGAATCTATAAAAGATCTTATATCCTGATATTTCTAGAATGAATTTACAGCATCTAGAAACTACCCTTCCATGTTTTTTCTCTCTGCAGATATTTTTTCCTTTCTCAAGTGTTCTAGGCAGGAGCTTTCACTCAGGGGTAGCTGATGTTTCTGCAAAAGCCCAATGCGCTTTTCAGTTTTCCGAGGACCCACGGTTGCCATGGGCACAAAAGGCTGAGGGCTGTGCTATCCCCGCCCCTGACAAGCCAGCTGGCTCCAGCAAATGCTTTCACTATTTTTGACAGGATCAGAGACACGGAGCAGATCGCTGTGTCTAAATTCTGCTCTCAACCCTTGCCAGACCCTCGAGGCCCCCAGTATGAAAGCTAAGCTGATCTCAAGACAGCATGGCACATCCTTGTGATCAGGCATTTTAGGGACTGGGATACCAGCAGCACAAGAATATGAGGATGATACATGTCTCGTGGCTGATGGAACTTAGACCAGAATGAATACGATTCATGGGCACATTCGATCTTATTCCACAGATGGTAGAATTTCTCCCTAAAAACCAGATCTATTCTACTCTCAGTCCATAGAAGCCACTTGGTCTGATCCCCGCATCTGACTAAAGGGGCCATGAGGATGAGTGGCCAGGTGGCTTTTCAAAGACCTCGGCTTCGTCCTCCTTACTCCCAAAGCCCTTTCCATCGTCCTTGTTCTAGGAAGCCAGCTACAGGCAGAATTACGAAAAGAGTGAGGTTTGCCTCCCTCCCCACCAAATGATGACTCTACCCCAAGCGGCTTTACACAGTCTTCCCCTGCCCCTCCATGGCAGCAAACCACTGATCCTAGGCAGGATCTTATGCTTTCTGTATGGGACTTGCTCCTCTCTATAGCCCTGGCATCTGACACAGGGCATACACATAGGCAGGATTGAAAACAACCAACCAACCTCCCCAAATGCAAATCAAAGTCACAATGAGGCACCACCTTACACTCATTAGGATGCCTACTACCAAAATAAAAACAGAAAATACGTGTTGGCCAGGATGTGGAGAAATTGGAACTCTTGTGTACTATTGGTGGGAATATAAAATAGTACCACTACTTTGGAAAACAGTACTATGGTAGTTTCTCAAAAAATTAAAAATAGAATTACCATACGATCTAGCAATTCCACCTCTGGGCATATACGTCAAAGAACTGAAATCAGGGTCTTGAAGAGATATTTGCACATCTATATTTTTAAGAGCATTATTTACAATAGCGAAGAGGTAATATCAAGCTGAGTGTCCAGCAACCGACAAATACATGAGCAAAATGTGGTATATACACACAATGGAATACTATTCCATCTTAAAAAGGAAGGGAGTTTTGACACACACAACTTAGATGAAATCTGAGGACATTAAATGAAACAGGCTGGTTACAAAAAGACAAATACTCTATGATTCCACGTATATGAGGTACCTAGAGAGACAGAAAGTAGAATGGTGGTTTACAGGGCTGGAGGAAACGAGGAAACATCGTGTAATGGATATAGTTTCGGTTTCACCAGATGAAAAGAATTCTGGAGATGGATGGTGGTGATGGTTGCACAACAATATGAATGTTCTTTTTTTTTTTTTTTTTTTTTTTGAGTTGGAGTCTCACTCTGTCGCCCAGACTGGAGTGCAGTGGCCGCTCCCGGCCACCGCAGCCTCGACCTGCTGGGCTTCGGCGATCCTTCCGCCTCAGCCTTCCAAGTAGCTGGAACT
>CAUYQG010031807.1:0-21392 GCA_963574415.1 Tarsius wallacei | reverse complement strand
TGGGATTACAGGCTGAGCCACCGAGCCCAGCTGACTACTATTGAGTATTGCTGCTATGAACATTTATGTACAAATGTTGAATGGATATTTGTTTTCTTTCTCTTGAGTTTACACCTAGGAGTGGGATTGCTGTGGACCATGTGGTAACTCTATGTTTAATTGTTTGAAGAACTAACTGCTAGACCATTTAAAGATGGCTGCCCCATCTTTCATTCCCACCAACAGCATAGGAGGGTTCGAATTTCTCCATGTTTGCCAACACATTCTGGTAGGTGTGAAGTAGTATCTCTTTGTGGTTTGCTTAGCTTTTCCTTGGTGACGAATGATATTGAGCAACTTTTCTTGTGCTTATCGGCCATTTGTGTAGCTTCTGTCAATAACTATTTAGAATCCTTTTTTTGAGTCAGAGTCACTCTGCCGCCCAGGCTGGAGTGCAGTGGCACACTCACAGCCACTGCAACTCAAACTTGCTGGGCTCAGGCAAGCCTTCCACCTCAGCCTTCTAAGTAGCTGGAATCACAGGCGTGTGTGACCATGACCAGTTAATTTTTTAAAATTTTTATTGTAGAGATGAGGTCTTGCCAAGTTGCCCAGGCTGTCTGGTCTCAAACCCCTGGGCTCAGGCAATCTGTGAGAAATGAACTCACCTATCCAAAATCAAAGGATGGACGCGGAGACGTGGAGTGCAGCAGAAGCGAGACTTTAATGACGGTCTTGCAGGATCGGGTGTCTGGTGGGCAGGCACCCTGGAGCTGTTATAGTTAGCATATTTGTAACCTAGAACATTAGTCCCTCCCCTGGTCTCCCATAGGCTGGGCTTCACAGAAATTACAATGCTTTCCCGGAGGTCGCCTACATGGCACACATCAATTGGGTCACATAATTAGCTTATTTACATGTCTTATTTTGATTGGTTTAGAGTTGCTAGAAAACTCCCTTTATTTACATGTCCTATTTGCTGATTGGTTAAAAGGATTTCATTTTGATTGGTTTCCTCCAATATTTGAACATAAAAGCCCGTCAAAGGGAAAGCCCATGAAAAAGAGAACAAAGAAGCAGGAAGTGACTCAGCAAAGGCACTTAAACATGGCTCCAGGTTCATTTTGAAAATAAATCATTCTGTTTCTTACAAATCCTCTTGCCTCTGCCTCCCAAAGTCCTGTGATTTCAGGCATGAGTCACCACGCCCGGCTTATTTAGAATCTTGCCCTCTCTTTTCCAGCGTGGGTCCAGCAAAATGGCTACTACAAGGAAGGATGGTGAGAAGAAGATCTGTTCTGTCATCAGTGAGGTGGTGACCTGAGAATCCACCATCAACATTAAGAAGTGCATGCATGGAGTGGGATTCAAGAAGTATGATCTTTGGGCACTCGAAGAGATTCAGAAATTTGCCATGAAGGAGATAGGGACTCTAGATGTAAGCATTCATATTAGGCTCAGCACAGTATCTTGGCCAAAGGAACAAGGAATGTCCCATACCGTATCTATGTGCTTTTTTTTTAAGTTGGTGTCTCACTCTGTGGCCCAGGCTAGAGTGTCATGGTATGGTAACAGCTCACTGCAGCCTCAACCTTCTGGGTTCAGGTGATCCTCCTGTCTCAACCTCTGCAGTAGCTGGGACTACAGGTGCATGCCACCTCCCCCGCCTCCCACTAATTTTTTATTTTTTGTAGAGACGAGCTCTCACTATGCTGCCCAGGTAGGTCTTGAACTTCTGGGCTAAAGCAGTCCTCCTGCCTTGGCCTCCCAAAGTGCTGGGACTACAGGCATGAGCTACTGTGCTCAGCTCTGTGTGTAGTTGTCCAGAGAACATAATGAGGTTGAAGACTCTACACAAACTTTTGTTACTCATGTACCTGTTACCACTTTCAAAAATCTGCAGACCGGCAATGTGGATGAGAACTAACCATTGATTGTCAAAGTTATAAAACTGCAGCAAAAAAAAAAATTTTTTTTTAGAGACAGGGCCTTGCTATGTTGTCCAGGGTAGAACGCTGTGATGATTCACAGGCTTGATCCTGACACATTATAGCTCTGAATACTTGGGCCCCAATGATCCTCCTGTCTCAGCTCTTGAGTAGCTGGGACTACAGGTGTATGCCACCACACCCAGGTACTGCCTAGTTTTTTTGTTTTTGTTTTTGTCTTTTTGAGTCAGAGACTTACTCTGTCTCCCAGGCTGGAGTGCAGTGGCACGCTCATGGCCACTGCAGCCTTGACTCATGCGGGGCTCAGGTAATCCTTCTACCTCAGCCTTCCAAGTAGCTGGAATTACAGGAGCGCACCACCATGCCCAGCTAATTTTTTGATTTATTGTAGAGGCGAGGTCTCACTATGTTGCCCAGGCTAGTCTCAAACCCCTGGGCTCAGAGAATCCTCTTGCCTCTGCCTCCCAAAGTGCTGAGGTTACAGGTGTGAGCCACCAAACCTGGCCCAACTGCCCAATTTTTTTTTCAGAGCATTCAGGTTCATATTTATTCTTCATTTACCTTTTAAAACACTACTATAGTTGAATATTAGAACAATAGCAAGTAGTGGGCATATTATGATTACAGTCCTTCACTTATTCACTACTCATTCACTCATTCACTACTGCACATAGAATGCCAGCATTGAGTGTAATCCACTGGCCCATGAAGAGGTTTGACACTGAACACCCCCTCTGGGATGATGTTCATCTTCCTCATATGCTTTTCCATTATGATTGTGCCTGACTGATCAAAATCCACCAGTTCTACTTGACACATTCTATCAGTCTTTTCCACTTCCCAACTGTCCAGTTTTTAACTGGGCTATTTATCCTTTTGCTATTGAGTTGTAAAATTTCTTTGTGTAGTCTAGATTTAAGTTTCTTTTTTTTTTTTAATATTCAGTATTTTTTATTATGATATTGTGGGGTACAGTTAAGGGTTAGGTATACAAAAATGCTTCATTCAGGTAACCTTGTTGATAAGAGGTGTCTCCCCATCCCCAGACAGATATTTACCACCATTAATCCCATCACCCTCACCCTCCCCTCCTCCATATTTTCCCACCGCTGTCAGTTATTTTCTTATGGTAAAATGTATAATCTCAAACTTTAAGAACCTTAGAAAATGCAGGAGACACACTCATGGAAATTTGAACTGGCAACCAATTGCTGATCAAAATCCCAAGTACCCATGACATAAGAGATAAGATAGACAAGTGGGACCTCATCAAATTGACAAGCTTCTGCAAAGCCAAAGAAATCATCAAGAGAGCAGGGAGACAGCTCACAGACTGAGAAATATATTTGCCAACTCTATGTCTGAAAAAGGACTAACATCTAGATTCGATAAGGACTCAAACATCTTGAAAAGAAAAAAGCAAACAACCCCATTACACAGTGGGCAAAAGTTATGAATAGACACTTCTCAAAAGAAGACATATGAACATTCAACAATTACATGAAAAAATGCTCAGCCTCATTAGTCATCAAAGAAACAAAAATTAAAACCACACTGATAGCCGGGCTCGGTGGCTCAGACTGTAATCCCAGTGCTTTGGGAGGGTGAGGTGAGTGGATTGCCTGAGCCTGCAGGTTCAAGACCTGCCTGGCCAACTTAGCAAGACCTCTTCTCTACAATAAATCAAAAATTAGCCAAGCGTGGTAGCTACTTGGAAGGCTGAGGCAGAAGGATCGCCGGAGCCCAGCAGGTTGCTACTGGCCACTGCACTCCAGTCTGGGTGACAGAGTGAGACTTCAACTCAAAAAAAAAAAAAACTACACTGAGATACCACCTAACTCCAGTCAGGATGGGTATCATCAATAACTCAAAAAACAACAGATGCTGGAGAGGATGTGGTAAAAAGGGAGCACTTCTACAGTGCTGGTGGGAGTGCAAACTAGTACAGCCTCTGTGGAAAACAGTGTGGTGATACCTAAAATTTCTAAAAATTAACCTTCCATATTACCCCGCAATCCCCCTACTGGGGATATACCCTGACGAACTCAAATCACTCTATAAAAAAGATACCTGCACGCGAATGTTTATCACAGCACTGTTCACAATAGCAAAAGCATGGAACCAACCGTGCTGCCCATCAAAAGAGAACTGGATAAAAAATGTGGTACATATACACAATGGAATATTATGCAGTCATAAAGAGGAACAAAATAATGAATTTCGCAGCAAACTGGATGAACTTAGAGTCTATAATACTGAGTGATATTTCACAGGAACAAAGAACTGAGTGTCACATGTTCTCACTCATATGCAGACCTTGAACAACTACCTCAATACTATAAGAAATGATTGACAGTAGTGGGAAACTGAGGGAGGTGTGTGGGGGGCACAGGGAAGTGAGATTGGCAGTAGTGAGAATCTGCCTGGGGAAGGGGTGCATATATCATCAACAAGTGTACCTGCATAATGAATATTTGTATACCTACCCTTGAATTGTACCCCACATCTTTAAAATAAAAAAAATTGAAAGTTCAAATGAAATAAAAATAAACTGAATACCAGTTCTAGACCTCAGGAAGTTGACATTTACATCTCTTAAGATTAGGAAAAAAGTTTTGCAGTCTCCTCGTCATGTAGAATGGAATGCATATCTGAAGGAAGTCAAGCACTTAAAAACAACTTTGTGAAATGAAAATTAGACAACCTACCCACAAGCTTTAAAAAGTTAAAAGGTGGTGGGATTAACGGTAGCCAATATCTGTCTGGGGACGGGGGGACCCCCCTTATCAACAAGGGTGCCCGAACAATGCATATTTGTATACCTAACCCTTAACTGTACCCCATAATTTTAAAAGAAAAAATATGTTTAAAAAAAGTTAAAAGGAAGGTAGTTATTAATAGTTTTTGGTAGAAAAAAAGTCTTCTGTGATAAATTAAAATCTAAACCTGTAGCCCAAACAAAAGGTAGTCTACATGTTTATTTTTTAGTATTGTTGTTTATATTTAATATATCAACAAGAATTAATAGCTAAGAATTAAAAATTAGTGTTTATTCAGATTTATTAAATCGTTTGTTGCCAGTAGACAAAAATGGTAAGTGGCTCCCTGTGGATATTTCTCAGGCTATAATTTAGAAGGACTCCATCAAATCCCCATTTTCACTCATTCCATGTTCTTAAAGACCAGTGAATATAAAACATAAAAGACATCCTAGGATCAAATCACCATGACAGAGAATAGACAAAAGAAATATTCAAAAGTGAATAACTAACACACACACACACACACACACACACACACACACACGAAATTAGAAATTTGAATAAGATTGTTCAATAAGTGGTTTGCCAGAATTAAATGAATAAAAACTAGATATAAAAATTAAAAGGTCAGTATATAAAATGAATAAAAGGAACTAAAACAACCTAGAAATTTAAAAATACATTCATGTTTAAGTCAAAGAACATACAAATAATGATTTCAGTTATTACAGGAGAGCATTAGTAACCTGGAATTAAATCTGACAAAAATATATCAAATAATGTTTTGAGAGTATAATAATAAAAGAGGAAGAAGCAAATCCAAAAAAAGGGATATCATATTTCTATAATTAAGTATAATAATTCCAACAATTATACCAAAAGTACTGTTTTCAGATTATTGTGAGTTAAATAGTATACCTGCAAAACTTATATTCTGAAGTCTGGAACCCTGGTACTTTCAAAACATGACCTTATTTGAAGATTGTTTATAGAGGTAACCAAGTTGATGTAAGGTTATTAAAGTGGGCCCTAATCCAATAGCAGTTATGTTCTTATAAAATGAAGGGATTTGAACACAAGATGCACATACAAGAAGTACACTACTTGAACATGAGATGGTTGTCTACAAGACAAGGAGAGTGACCTGTAACAGATCCTTCTCTCAGAAACTTTGGATAGAATCAGCCCTACTCACACCCTGATTTTAGACTTCTAGCGTCCAAAACTGTGAGAAAATATATTTCTGTTTAAACTACCCACTTAGTGGTACTTTGTTATTGCACTTTTAGGAAATAAATAAAATAAAGAAAAAGCCCCCAAAATAGAAATAAAAATATCTAAGCCTAAACATATTAGTGAAGCTGCAGATCACAAGAGATGTAGTGGTAATCCTGAAGTCAACCAAGAGAAAATTTAAATGGACTTACAGCAGACTTCTCCTTAGTAAAAATAGAATTCATATACAGTCTATCTTCAACAAAACATTAGTGAAAAAAACTCATTCTAGAATTCTTGAAATGCACAAAAAATGATAATTCAGTGAAATAACGGAGACATTTTCCTGCTCACAGAGTGACAAATATAGATTAGATAGATACATGATTAGATAGATAGATAGATAGATAGATCGAGATAGAACTATACATAAGCAATAAGGAAATCAAACTCAGAGGGAAAAGAGGGGTAGAAGCAATCAGGAACAAAGATATAGATAAATGTGCATAATTCTAAGCAAGATAAGCATTTTACAATAATTTTGATAATAATAACACATCTGGAAAGTACTATAAAAACAAAGAAACAAGACAATAGACAAATAAAAAAAGAGATAGTAATTAGTTTAAACATCCTGAGGTCTTTATATTTTTTACGATAGAGTAAAGGTACTAACTTTAGATTTTATAAAGTATATCTGTTAAAAATACAGTACATTTCAGTAAAAAATAAATTGTACCCAAGAAGTAGTTCTACATAGATGCAGAGGAGAGCAAAGAAGATGTTAAATATTAGAATTATAAATAAGTATATACTTTGTACATTAATACTAATAACAATACGAAGATGAAGAGTGATTGATGGAAGGGTGAAAAATAATTTAGCATATGAGCATGTAGAAGTTAGAAAACAACAATACTGTTATTGAACATTCTAAGTCTTTGTTGTTTAAGAGGTAGGAGGAAATATTAAGTTTTGACATTTACATTCAAGAATACATGCCAAAAATTAAGAGCTACTACACATATCAAAAACACCAATTATTAGACATCAAACTTTCAAACCAGTAGAAAGAAAGCCCAGTGGAAGTCATTACAGGAAGACAAAAGAAGAATAACCAAAACAAAAACCAAGTTAATAAAAAAAAAATCATAATAAATATAGTGGAATAATACCATAGCTTAAAATAAGAAATAGATTGCATAAATAAACTAAATGTTAAAACCTATCTCCACGTGAATGATAGAGGACATATGGAAAATATTGTTATAATGACATAATAATATGGACAAAATATTTAAGAACATTTTGACAAGAGAAAATTGACATAAGAATATTAATATCAGCCAGATGAAGTGACTCAAGCCTAAAACCCCAGAACTTTGGGAGACCTAGGTGAGGGGATTGCCTGAGCCAATGGGTTCAAGACCAGCCTGGGGAATTTGGTAAGACCTCATCTCTACAATAAATCAAAACATTAGCTGGGCGTGGTAGCATGTGCCTGTAGTTCCGGCTACTTGGAGGGCTGAGGTGAAAGGATCGCCTTCGCCCAGCAGATAGACGCTGGGATGGCAGTGAGTGTGCCTCTGCACTGCAGCCTGGGCGACAGAGTGAGACTCCAACTCAAAAAAAAAAAAAAAAAGTACACGTAGTGGCACATGTCTGTAGTCCCAGCTACTCGGAGGCTGAGGCGGGAGACTTGTCTGAGCCCAGGAAATCGAGGCTGTCATGAGCCATGATGGTGCCACTGCCTTCTTTTAGGCAACAAAGTGAGACCCTGCCTCAGAACATAAAATTAAAATAAAATATAAAATAAAATAAAGATAAGATAAAATAAAATAAATAAACTTAGAAGAAAGAAGCTCTGACTACCTGAATTTAATATTAATATTTAATATGTCTAAAATTTATTTTAATTACCAAAGTAATATAATTAACTCATTTATATTGTAACAAAACATCAAATACTATAAGTAAACTAAATGTTTTTCTTGTTGCTCAATCGCTATTACTTCCCCACTCTTAGGAAATTACTACTACCTATTGTGGGTTTGGCTTTACAGACATGAATTATGCACTTGAAAATAGCACTCTTATGTATCCACATGCATGAACACACAACTATTTGCATAGTTGCGCATGATTAGTTACATAAATACACATAAATACAATATATATATAGTTTCTCAACCCTGGCATGATTATCATTTGGGGCTGGATGATTCCTTGTGTGGGGATTTACTATGTATTATAAAACATTTAGCAGCATTTCTGAGCTCTACTAACAAAATTCCAGAAGCACCAAACCCCTGGTTGTTACAGTCAAATCTCAGGAACTCATTAAGGCTTTTATGAACCTTTGACCTTTTTGCCTTTGTAGGCCCTGTCTTTAAAAAAAAGAATATGATTTCCAAAACTACTGCTATACACACTAATATAATGTAAGCTGAGTAATATTTATTTCCATTTTTTATTTTGATGAAAATGCACTAAAACATTTTTCTAAGCCTCTTAAATAACATAGACACTAGTAACTATGCCAACTATAACTAATGAAAAATCTGGTGCTGGCAAAAGTAAAAAATAAAAAATAAATGTCTCCAGACATCACCAAATGCCCTCTAGCGTCACCTCTGGTTTAGTATTTCTGATTTACCTCCATTGGTACACACACACACACACACACACACACACACTCTCACAAACACTCACATTCACACACATACACATATACCTGTGGGGTATGTTTTATGGTAATATAATGCTTACAATGTGAATAATTATATATGTAGATATCATAATATATATTGTTTTACATTCATGACTTAAAAATTATCAGTGTAGCATTGGGAACCATATTTATTAAACATTTGCTAAATTATTCCAATAAAATATTATTTTCTAAAAATAGAATCAATCATAATGAAATATAATTTCTTTAAAAAACTGATATGTCACTACAAATTAAATGTAATATCTACCGCATTAAACTTTTCTTTTATGCATCTAATTTTTATAGGAATTAATCTAAATAGTTAAATTTCCATTATGACCATTGGAAAAATTCTATATTCATATAGAACTGTGTGCTGCAATTAATTTTGCATGACATTATGTCATCATGCTGTATACAATTCAAATGTCATATTTTGATACATGAGATTTTCCATTTCAAGGACACCATAATAAAAATGATTATAAAGTTATCATCTTGACCATATTAGATGACAATTGGGACTTTGCTGTATATTTAATTTTTAGTTCAGAGTTTATGATGACATTACAACTATCTTTTTTTTCTCAAAAGCTTGAAGCATTCCATTCCCTTTTACACGATTTATTCTGTCTTTAACCAGAACATTATTTATTTAATTTAAAAATATATTACTTCATATTATAAAAAGATTTTAAGGTTATCTTCTAAATACTGAAAAATATAGAATGATGACAGTAATAGTGATGATGAGAGAGGAATTTCATGCACTATATACTGGAAAGTAATTTTCATTAAAGAATTGGATATCTTAAATTTTGTTCTCTGACACTGCCATAACTAATCCTATGAACATGAAGAGGTCACTTAACTGTTTTGAGCATCATTGGTTTCTATTACTTGAGGAATTCAGCAAAATGATTTCTTAGTAACTCTATATAGCTTGAATTATTTCCTTACCCTCTGAATGTTTGTTGTTGCTGCTTTATTAATAAATCAAGTTAGGGTAATTATCTGCAGTCTACATTTATCTATACATACACTTATAAAACACAGGTTAAAAGGAGAGTGAGAGTGATAGAATTTTAGTAATAAAATTCTTAATAGATGTAAGAAATAGTAACATATTATGGTTTATATCACCAGAAGAGTCTAACAGTTATAGGCAGATACATTATGAATACAGCACATGAAGATGGAAATTATAGTTCCTTTGTTTATTCAGAAAAAATAAGTTATTAAGTCTTATTAGAAAATTTATTTTTGCTTCCAGAATATCTATCCTGTTCCATTGGTCTATACGACTGTTTTTGTACCAATCTCAGGCTATTTTGATTATTTAGCCTTATAATAAAATTTAAATTCCCACTTCAATTTTTGTTATTGTTGTTTTTGCCAAGGACTGTTTTGGCTATTCCTGGTCATTTTTGCTTTGATATAAATGTCTGTATTGTCATTTCCAGGCAAACCTCAACTTCTCAACCAACTTATCTTTGAGAAAGCCTCTACCAACAACCACTGGTGAGAGAAGAACCTATTCAGAAAATGATGCTGGGAGAAATGGCTGACCATATGCAGAAGAATGAAACAGGATGCCTATCCATCATCATCCACAGAAATCAACTCTAAATGGAACAAAGACCTAAATGTAAAACCTCAAACAATAAGAATCTTAGAAAACTCAGGAGACACCCTTATTAAAATTTGGAATAGGCAACCATTTTCTTATCAGAGCCCCAAAAGTCTATGCCATAGGAGATAAAATAGATAAGTGGGGACTCATCAAACTGAAAAGCTTTTTGTAAAGCAAAAGAAACCATCAAGAGAGTGGGGAGAAAGCCCATAGAATGGGAAAGGATATCTGCCAACTGTATTTCTGACAAAAAGTTCTAACATCCAGGATATACAAGGAACTCAAACATGCCCCCCCAAAAATCCTATTAAAAAGTGGGTAAAAGACATGAATAGACATTTCTAAAAATAAGACATGCAAACAGCCAGCAGATACATGAAAAAATGCTCAGCTTCACTAATCATCAAAGAAATACAAATCAAAACCACACTAAGACACCACCTAACTCCAGTTAGGATGACCATCAATAATAAATCAAAAAACAACAGGATGCTGGAGAGAATGCAGAGAAAAGCGAACACTTCTACACTGTGGGTGGGAGTGTAAATTAGTTCAACCTCCATGGCAAACAGTGTGGTGATTTCAAAAAGATTCAGAAATTGACCTTCCATATGACCCAGCAATCCCCCTTCTGGCAATATACCCAGAGGAACTCAAATCATTTTACAAAAAGATACCTGTACACGCATGTTTATTGCAGCACTATTCAAAATAGCAAAAACACAGAACAAACTGTGCTGCCCATCAGAAGCTGGATTTTTTTTTAAATGTGGTACATATACATGATAGAATATTACACAGACATAAGAAGGACACAATTATGGACTTCACAGCAACTTGGATGGATTTAGTGTCTATCATACTCAGTAATCTAACATAGAAACAAAGAACTGAGTACCACATTCCCTCACTCATAAGAAGATCCTGAACATTTAGCATAATACTACAAGAAATGGATTGGCAGTAGTGGGGCACTGCCAGGGGGAGAGAGGACACACAACATCGCTAAGCATACCTGATTCTAAATCAGGAGAAAGGAGGACCAATGGGAGGCCCAAATCTCACCTGTATGTAGACCACTTATGTACTTAATCCTGACATGTACTCACATCTTTAAAATAAAATAAAGTATTTTTTAAAAATATATTTTTAATGTCAAAAAAGCCAAAAATCTAAGGTAACATTAATAATAGATTAGATTATTTTAGCCTAAAATATGTTACTAAGAGCATACTATTTGTGCCTTACCTCTTGTTTTTTATTTTTATTCCTACTCTCTTTAATTATCAAATAGTACAATGTGGATAATATCCATTTGAAGATTTTGTGAAATAGACATAATTTCTAAAAACTTTCTCAATGTTAAAAATAGTGATTAATGAGAGAGAATTTTGTTTCAATCATTGCAAATAATTATCACAACCATCTACTTAGCTACCAAAGATTTTAGTTTGTAGCATACTTTTCAGTGACCATCGATCATTACAATAGACACTGTGAGAGGTACTGTATGTTTAAATAATAAATCATCTCAGAACTTGATTTCAATGCACTTACAGTATATTTGGTTAAGTAGACATCTTAGCCAGGAGCTCTAAGACCTTTTTAAAAAAAAAAAAATATATATATAATTATATATATACATACACACACATATATGTATACACACAACACCTACATATATTTATTTATTATGGAGTATACAAGTGAAGATTAACTACATAAGTAGGCTGCATGCAGGTGAAGTTTGCGCTTCTCATTGGCCCTCACTCCCCCTGGTAGTGGACCAGGTACCCCCTTTGTGTTGTCATATGCACCATACAGCCTTCCTTCCCTCTACTAACAGTGTCCAGTGATTGTGAAGCCCATTCTTATGCTAATGTGACTAGTGTTCAGGACCCACTTATGTGTGAGAACATGTGGTTTTCAATTCTTTGTTTCTGTGATAGTTTATTTAGCATGATGGTCTCCAACTGCTGCCCATCAAAAGTGAACTGGATAAAGAAAATGTGGTATATATACATGATGGAGTATTACACAATCATAAAGAAGAACAAAGTCAAAGACTTTTTTTTGTAAATGGCCAATAATTAATCATTTTCAGCGTGTTAGTCTTACTCTTTCTGTTGCAACTAAATTCTACCATTTTGACGTGAGATCCGCCATAGATAATACATGAATAAATGAGTGCAGTTGTGTTTCAATAAAATATTATTCATGGACACTAAAATTTAAATGTTATATAAATTTCAGTTGTCACAAAATATTATTTTCTTTCAATGATTTAAAAAGGGAAAAAATGTTTACAGGCAATAAAAAAACAGGCAATGGGCTAGCTTTGACACACAGTTTAACTGACATCTGATCTAAACCATAACCAAATTTTATAATATACTTCAATCAGTAATAGAAATGTCGACAGCATTTTTTAAATTTGTATGTGAAGAAACAAAGATGCATACAGTGAAAGAGACTTGTCATTTGTAATTCAGAGAGTAAATAAAGCAGATACAACTCAGTCTCAGCTCTTTACTCACTAATCATTATTATGTCACGAAGACAACAAGTCTACTCCAATGATCACTAGGATGTACGACATGAATTGTAGGATGTATGCAATATCATAAATAAAATTATATTCTTACTTATAATGGGACTCATCTAGCACTGTTCAGCTTTTGAAAAAAGAAAAATAGACTAGCTAGTTGATATTAGTTATACATGGTTTTTGGAAAAGAGGAAGCAAATTGTTTTAAAATTATAATAACTAATTACCATACACAGTCATGATTTGCTTAATGACGGGGATACCTTCTAAGAAATGTATCATTAGATAATTTTCTAATTGTGCAAACAGCACAAAGCATACTTACACAAAATAGATGGTGGCGCTTAGGCTACATGATATAGTCTCTAGTTCGAAGCCTACAAACCTGTACTGTACATAACACTGTAGGCATCTGTAACACATTTGTATCTAAACATAACTAAACATTAAAAAGTACAGTAAAAATATGGTAATATAATCTATTCCATATGTGGTCCATTGATGACTGAAAAATCCTTATGTGACATAGAATTGACATTTTTTCCAGGAGAAAATGAGTTACTTTCTATAAATGTGCTATTATGTTTTCCTTATTCTAATCCTTCAATTATTTTAAAATATCTTTAGCAAGTGACCAGATGAATAAGATATATCCATATGTTGTTTAAATATTTGATCTCTCATGGCAAAAAAAGATAGAATACCATATACACTTAAATTTCTATAATTAATAAATGTATATGTATAACATGTGTGCATGTGTGTTTCATATGGGTGTGTATATATAGATAAATGAAATGGTTTATAATTTACCATTTCCTATTAGAATGGGATCTATAATCTTGGCCTTTGCCTCATATATATATCTCAGTAGTGAACAGAACATATTAAACAATGTCACCAAAATTAATTCTCTCATAACAAATGTAGTCACCGACTGATACAAAGCTTAAATATACAAGAAATATAAGGAAATCTGGTATGTATCAAGATACTTTGACTTGAATTCTTATTAAAATCTAGTGAATGTTATTTTGTAATGTAAAATGTACAACAGATAAAAGAATTACAATCAAGAGCACAAGAATAATTTAAAATATGTAATATGTAATGCAGTTATAGAAACATTATTTTAATACCAGAATGGCATTGTGTGATTATTTTATTTCTGTTGACAAAACTCCTGCTAGCATTTCTGTGACAGAGAAAACCAGAGGATACAATTTCCAGCTAATATTCCTAATAACTTTAATAATTATATTTTTTATGTAGAAGTGTTATGGAAATATAGAGCTCATTCATTAAGAATTGATTCATAAGTTTGAGATATAAATCCATTTTCTAAGAAAATTAAAATAATGGCAAAGAAGAAAATTATTTTAAGCATATAGTAATTGCTGAGCTTTGCAGTTTTTATTTTTCAATTTTTACAGTTATATATGTTAGAGGTGGTGGGTGAGAGTGAGAAAAAAAAATCTGTACAGTTAAGCCATACTTGCTCATAAAGGAAGCTTAGAAAAAATCAGAAAGACTATGAGTGAGGGGCCACCGAGTCAGACAGGGGTAAGAAGGCTACACCTTAGGTGTGACCCTTTGTGTTTGTGCATTTGTCCATCAACACTACAGACAACAGAATGAATAACAAGTCCACAGAACCTCCACAAACATGAACAGCGTCACAAACCTCCACCACCTCCTGATCTGTCAGGAACTCCCAACCATATGTTCATTGGCACCATCTGTTCTCTCAGTTCCAGAAAGATTGCTTGGAATTGATCTTCCTATTGAAACTTTATCTTTTACTAAAACAAGGAGTGCCCAAGGAAACAAGAAATTTTCCGACCTTTCCCTTCTTCTTTCTAGAACATTTTTTTAAGTTAAATTAAAAATGGCAAGAAATAGGCATGCCAACATATGTTACTATATATTTAATAGTAAAACATTATTTCTTTTTGTTTTACTCTGAAATGGGATCATTTTTTTCTGTATTTTTTATTTTGGTACTACTTTTCAAGGATTGAAATGCTCATAGGAAAAGAATTTCAAAGTTCAGGACAAAAATAATTTCTAGTAATCCAATATATTTTGATGTTCACACACCTTTTTCATCGACTTTATAAAATACTTGGTAGGGAAAAAGCAGACAATGAAGTTTTTGTCTTATTTTCATATGCATAGGAGAAAATGATAGAACTGTTTCAGATCTTTTTATGTGTTCAATATTCTGACTCCACAGCTCCTGCCTTGTATAGAAAATGCAGCTGAACTCAGTCCTTGTTGGACAAGGGGTGGAACAGATGGCTTGTGCTCCTGCATTGCCTACACATTAGGGAAGCACGATGGCTTAGATGGAGTACTATTTTTTTTAGGACTCACAGTGCTAAAGTGAGAATAAATAGTCAATCAGGGAGATGGAAGCCACCGAGCCTGTAGCCACAGAGATTCTACTGCTGAGCTTGCTGTTGCTCCCATAGGTACTGAACAAACCTGAGTGCAGCAGCTTCCAAAGATCAGTAATTAATCAGAAGGCCTCTCCACTTCCCACTCCGTTCTCTACCCTAGAGCCTTGATGACACATGCTTACACTCTCCCATGTTACTGAGCACACCATTTTCTAAATGTTGTGATCAGCTGTTACATTTTCTAAATGTTGTGATCAGCTGTCTGCATTTTTGAGAGAAAGAGAACTTGATCTGAAATCACAATTTGTCAACGACCTTCTTCCATAAACCTGTATATCCAGTGCATATTTAATCTATATTGGAAATATAGCAACATTTTAATAGAAATTCATGTTGGGGACTGAAAAAATAGCCATATGGTTTTAGAGGCTGGGAAATAGAAATACATCTCTGTAACAATGAACAGAAACAGATACCATGATAGAGTGCCTTCTTTTTAGCATCATGTGCTTTAGCAATATATTTTTTAAAAAATAAAGTAAATATTGATGTACCAATAAGTGACACAGTGCATTCCATTTTGCCTCTGTGGCAATAATGACCAACTTAGCTAATTGTGTGTTTAATTAAGTCTTTCCAATGTGCACGAGAGAAACAAAGAAGTACCATTCTAGTAAAGAACATTCAGTCCAGAATGTATGGATAAGTGTTTAGAGAGCTGTGATATGATTGATGACATTCCTTTTTTATAATTATTGTTTACACTTTCCAGTACAAATAATAGTTTCTATAACATCATTCACTTCATGACTCAGGTCACCTGAAATCCTACTCCAACTCCACCGTCATATCATCCCACAAACTCTCCAGAGAGAAAAATACAAGTCAACAAACAAAAACTTACTTTTCCAACATATTGAGGATCTGGTCCCATATGTTCTTCTAAAACAAAGAACTGGTTCCATACCCATCCCCTTTTGGGACGATGGTGGACTTCGGTTTCACCTTCGATGTGTTTGGTTTGGTTTCTGGTCACCTTGATGGAGCTGTGGTGAGCAGTTCCATAACACCTCTGCACAAAACAGAGACACACTAGGACTGGACAGATGCAAGATGTGCTCGTAATTTTCATTGTAAGATAACTTTCCAGTTCACAGTTTTCCTTCTTTTCCTTGTTATCTACAAATGCTTAATGAGCATTGAGGAGAGAAGCCAGAGCATCTTTTGGAAGGACAATCCAAAGTAAATTGTTTAGCATGTCCATGATTTAACTGCCCATAAGGGAAAGTTTAGACCATATTTACATCCTGAACCACTTGGAAAATAAAAGTTGTAGTCTGATTCCAAGTCTTCACGGTAGGTGAACACAGGCAACCATTTTCAACCTAATGGAAAGAGAAAATTATATATGTTACAAAACATAGTAATTTTAACTATTTGCTCTGAATACAAATTATACTATTTTGCAATGTCATGCTAATAGGCAAAGGACACGTGCAATTTTTTTGAAAATACTCATAAACATACATAAACATATGCTGCATGCATTTTTTACATGAATCTTTCTGTCTGTACTGTTCTTTCTCAATTACATAAATGTGTAAAATTATTGTTAACTGTAGTTTAAATTTGCAATATATACTACACATCAGTTACCTACTATATGTGATTCACTGAACTTATTATTATTTTAAAGGGTTGAAAATTGTCACAAACCATAAGTAATGTAGGAGAAAATAAAAGAAGAAAGAAATTTTTTAAAAGGGGTGAAAAAAATGAGTTCAACTGAAAATTACTCCTGGTTTGGAGAACAGATTGACAGAGTTGAATGTGAGTGAGAAGACCAATTGGCTGAAATATAGCTTATGAGAATTTTAATAGGTCTTGCATAACTGTCTGGAGTATGGGCTTCACATACAAACAGGCAGATTTTCAAACTTGGAATGATATTACTAGGTTTGATTTCTAGTACACATTAATGTTAGCAGCTATACAAAGAAATAATTAAAGGAAGAAAAGAATAGTGGAGAAAAGAACAAAGAGAAATATGTTTTAATTTTTAAAAAAAGAAATAATTGAGGACATGGACAAGGTTTTTAGTACAATTGGAAAATAAAGTAAAACTCAAAAAATATTTTTTGAAGGACAAAAGACAAAAAGGATTTTGGAGAGACAAGAATGACTCAAATTATTTCCGTAATTAAACATAACATTTTTTAGCAAGTTTTTTTGTAATTTGTATATATATTTGAATATGTCTTAAGAAAAATTACACTGATTCAAAAATAGGCTATTCTATCTAGTAAAAAAAATTAGACAAATCACTTTCGCATTGTATATGTGAATTCATCTCTGAAATCTGCACAAACTAAAATGTAAATCTGAATAAATAACAAGGCAGTTGACATGATAATATAATTGATTTTAAAAACAACATAAATAATCAGTCATAGTATGATTCTCTGAAACAATTGAGAAAAGGTAATACAGAGTTGAGGAGGAAAAAATAAATTACATAGGACCCAAAAGGACATTTTCTCCATCAGTATCTCTCTCCATAAATTAGGGTTAATAATAATGGTTATTTCACTACTGTGCATGAACTCTGTAAGATTAAAACTGGAATTTTATTTTCCTCATCTGACAAATATGAAATTCTAGTTTTTAAAAATATTTACTGAAAGCAAAGAAGCTTTTTCTCTCATTTAGATTCAAATGACTCAAAATCTCTTGCTACATTTAAAAGACAGCAATACCATTCAAGCTTTAACATAGAAAGAGAGTTCCAGAATGAGAGTCAGAAAACAGATTTTATACTTGTTTTGTTTTTTATTTTGACAATTTACTTATCACATAAATTTATGTGAATCATTTAATTTCTTTCACTCTCAATGTTCTCATATACTAAAATTTTTGTGCCTGGAATAATTGCTTCTCAGATTACATCCAACCTGCTTAATACATTATGTGGATGACTTTATATTAAACTTTTTATTTGCCAATAGATTTTTGATTTTCAAATTTTGAATTTCAAAGACAAGAAACTTTATCTAGTTTTCTTTAGAAGCCAAGTTGTTGAATATGTAGAAGGTGTTGTTGCCTTAATACTTTCACACCATTTAGTGTGATTTCCAAATGAAATTAACATATTTGCCCTTTATGCTAAGTTCTTTAACAAAGCATAATTTATGAGTAGAAGGTGAAGAAAGTGGCTTTTGTAATGCATTACAGATATTTCGAAAGATTGTTTTGTTTGCAATGTTGTTCTTGTTTCATCCCAAAAATAGAATCATATTTATACATATGAATACATTTAATCTATGTATGCATTATATGTTTATGAATCTATATTATGACAACTATTTTAAAAATGATAAATATGGCTCTGTGAAATTAAAAAGCAAGTGTAAACATCACTATTGTGCTTATGAAGATATTTTAATTTACTATTTAATGAGAGAACAGAACTCTAAATATACAATTTTTTTGCTTTATTTCAAGAAATTCATCGCTTTACTGGTTAGAAAAAACTGAAATGAAAATAATAATGAAATAGACTACTGATTGAGACTAACATAATAGAAATATGGGGTAGACATTTGCCATTTTGTGACTAAGCAGCATTCAAAGACCCTTTTGCTTTTGTGGAATGTTCCAGTACTTAAATTCTGATGAACAAAGCACTTTTACCACTAAACACTTAGGGAACAAATACTTTTCATTCTACATCTTTTTTTCTAGAACTTTAATCAATGTCATAAACATGAACATTATATGATCCAAAACCCTGAAGAAAATGATGACTTGATATAGGGACAGTTGAGAAATTTTCCACAGAAGTGGTAATGATTTCAAGGTCCAGGTATAGTAGTGGTGAATCCAGCAGCCATTACACACAGAGTCCAGTGATAAGTGCATGAATTTAGAAAAGGATTCTGCTACATTGTTCCAGTGGCAAGTACTTGACATTGTTCCTGCATGACTAACCTGCATCGGCTTCTTCTCTCCAAACCTGATTCTTCAACACCCTCATCAATTTGATGGCTACCCAATATCATCATCTCAATAAATTTACATGCTACTTTGCATGGTTAAAGTTGATTTCTGGTGGTTGAAACAAGGAAATTTCTCTAACACGCATGTTTGTTGCAGCTCTATTCACAATAGCAAAAACACGGAACCAATCATGCTGCCCATTGAAGCTGGACTGGATTTTTTTAAATGTGATATATATACACAATGAACTTATGGACTTTGCAGCAACTTGGGTGAATTTTGAGTCTATCATACTCAGTGATCTATCACAGAAACAAAGAACAGAGTACCATATGTTCTCACTCATAAGCAGATCTTGAACAGAAAGGGATTGACAGTAGTGGGAAACTGCCAGGAGAGGGAGGGTGGGATTGGCAGTTGAGGGAAACTGCTAGGGGAGAGGGGAGCACACCTTATCAACAAGGGTACCAACCATGAATTGGACACCACATCTTTAAAATATATTTTTAAAAAAAACTCCAAAAAGGTAGTTTCTAAATAATGCATTACATGAAATAATGTGCACTATAGATCTCTCCCGTTGCTTAATACTTAATATTAGTGATTCAGCACTGCTTCTTTGGACTCAAACCTTGTTTGTGTAATTATTCCCTTTCAGTAGTAGAGTTAATAACACTATACTGTGAGATAGGAGATATGATCTTAAATCTTCATTTTGAAGAAAACTATCAGACTTTTACTGATAATTGACTCTCTAAATTCCACATTTCTATTTATGAATCCAGAGTTTTCACAGAATTATCTTTAAGCATATTCACCTACCTAATTCTTTGAATTTATGATTTAAAAACTGTTTCTCATTTATAAATTACTTTTCTTACTTATGCTGAGTTACTCATATCTTCACAGATTAAATCATCAGACATTTATACCACTTCAGAGACATGACTCTTATACAAACATTTCTTTAGTGAGCTCTGAAGAAACACCATTCTTAGGAAAGAATTCTTACATGGATTTTAATGTTGTTGTTTATCACTCTTGACTCCAAAGAGACCTGTAGAATGATTTTTGTTTGCTTTTTTAAAAATACGCCTTTTGGTTTTTTTTGTTTTAAAAATTGTGTAAAAAACATTCTGTTGACTTTTTTTATGAATGGATCTTTCCATTCTCTTTATGTGTGGGCTGACATAAAATATTTCACAAGAGAATATTTCACAAAGTATGCCAATTATTTTAAAAAATGACAAATATGACTATGAAATGAAAGAGCAAATGTAAACATCCCTACTGTGCTTATGAAGACATTTTAATTTATCCAATCATGAGAGAACAGAACTCCAAATATGAAAATTTTTTGCTCTATTTCAAGAAATTCATCTCTATACTGGTTAGAAAGAATTGAAATGCAAATAATAAGACAGACCACTGACTGAGACTAACACAATAGAAATATGTGGTAGACATTTGCCGTTTTGTGACTAAATAGCATTCAAAGACCCTTTTGCTTTCATGGAATGTTTCAATACGTGAATTCTGATAAACAAAGCGCTTTCGCCACTAAACACTTAGGGACCAAATGTTTTCCTTTCAACATCTTTTTTTCTAGAACTTTAGTCAATATCAAAAATATGCAAATTATAGTTTTATAATTATGTAATCAAATATGTAATCAAAGTATTTAACAAAAAGCAATTATAATTTTCATGAACTTTTTTTTTTTTTTGAGTTGGAGTCTCACTCTGCCGCCCAGACTGGAGTGCAGTGGCTCGCTCCCGGCCACAGCAGCCTTGACCTGCTGGTCTCCGGCGATCTGTCCGCCTCAGCCTTTCAGGTAGCTGGAACTACAGGTGCGCTCTACCACGTCCGGCTCATTTTTGATTTATTGTAGAGACGAGGTCTTGCCAAGTTGCCCGGGTGGGTCTTGAACCCACAGGCTCAGGCAATCCACTCGTCTCAGCCTCCCAAAGTGCTGGGATGACAGGCTGAGCCACCGAGCCCAGTCTCACCCCAATCTTTAGCCTACTTTCTGCTCTCCAACTTCCAGTGCTTTCGGATTCCTTATAACCAACAACACACTGAGGAGCTGCAGGAAGAGAAACTCCTAGGGCCTTTACTGGTCCAGGTGTTGAAATGGTGCATTCAGAAAATCTCTCAGTCTCATGTACAAGTCATTTTCCTGGGTCCACCTTTCC
>CAUYQG010031806.1:0-14263 GCA_963574415.1 Tarsius wallacei | reverse complement strand
TCTGTCACCCAGAATGGAGTGCAGTGGCCACTCCCGGCCAACGCAGCCTCGACCTGCTGGGCTCCGGCGATCCTTCCGCCTCAGCCTTCCAAGTAGCTGGAACTACAGGCGTGCGCTACCACGCCCGGCTGATTTTTGATTTATTGTAGAGATGAGGTCTCGCCAAGTTGCCCGGGTGGATCTCGAACCCTTGGGCTCAGGTAATTCACTCACCTCGGCCTCCCAAAGTGCGGGATTACAGGGTGAGCCACCAAGCCCGGCCGACAGTATCTATTTTAATGGCTAACTTTTACTGAGGCACTATATGCCAGGGACTGTGCTAATCATTTTTACAACTCTATAAATAGATATCATTATCAAATATATTTTACCAATGAGGAAACTTAAATCAGAGTGCCTAAATAACTTGTCCATCACATAATTAATAAACGGCATATTGACTAGCCAATACCTGAATTGTAATCCTTCTCATTTGAAAGCATAGGCTCTTAAGGTCACTTCCAAATCTGAGTTCCTATATTTTCCAGATGCTAATTTAAATGTATCATGTTACAGATTAAAAATTTCAACTGGTCTGACCCATTTTAGCTCTATCACTATAGTGTCAAGATTATAGCATGGATAATTCAAAGGGAGTGCAATGAAGGGCATTTACAAAGATGTGTTTTTACACACACTCAGTAATCCATTGAGTCAAAATGTAGTTTACTCCCCCTCAGAAAAAGAGGCTAAATAAGCTTGTGTGACAATGACATGACAGTGTAAAGAACATAGCCTGTGCGAAGAAAATATAAATCAAGAGGTGTACAGACATTTACCTTTGGTATTTTTAGCATTATATGGCATAAGTATGCAATTACATTGAAGATTTGACAAATATGTAGCCATATGATGGTTCCAGTTGAGCCACTGAGTAGCTGTGTATTCCTGGACAAGTCACTTACCCACTGCAAATCTTTGATTCCTCATCTTTATATCACCTGTCATCATCTCCCCAGGGTAGCTTCAGAGATTAAATGAAAAATCGATGTGGAAGGGCTTCATAAACTAACGCCACCTATAGAGCTGAGGGACTGCAGTTACAGTGCGAAATAAGTGAGATGATCAGCATGACCAGGCACATTATGAGACTAACACATTCTTGCTCAGGTCCTTCTGAAGTGAGTAGAATTTTAAGCTCATCCGAGAAATGCTGGTCTTTGCTTAACACCTTGCTGATATTACAGGTTTGTCACCTAAGACCTCTCATCACTGCCTCTAACATCTAGAAAATGCAAACTGAGCATCATTTTAAAATAAAGCAATGTGACAAACTGAAATCTGGGCAGGTTCCTTTCAATTACAGCCTGACAGTGCAACTGGTTCTTGTTGCAATGGTTTCATGAAGTCCAACTCTTCAATTCCCTCTTACAATGTACAGTACTTAACTGGTGCTATATAGTAGGACCACTCATTTATTAGAAAAATAAAATGCCTAAAGTCACAGCACTCTGGCCTTTATTTTTTTAATTTTTTTACTCAAATTTTAAAAATTGAATTTGTCATATTGTCTTACTTACTCCTCATCATCAAGATGATGAAGAATCAAAGATTCACAGGGTAAGGGACTTGCCCAAGAGCACACAGCTCTATCTGAGACAGCAAACACTCGCCTCATTTCAGTTCTAATTTGAATTGCTTAAGATTAAATAAACTTAGTGATAATGAGTAGGATGACCCTGTCAGTTCTGTGAGAAAGACACTTTTGCTTGACTGTAAACTGGTGAGCCAGAATTCATGCTTAGTGAATTGTGAAAAGGATTGTTTTCATTTTACATCTTCTATACTCCTCAATAGTTGTTAAATGAGCAATGCAAAGCAGGAAGGAGGGCAGAAGGTGAATGAACAACTGATGTGGAGAAGAATTCACAAAAGATATGCAAATGATCAATAAATAAGTGCAAACAACTAAATCAGCTCTATGGGGAAAAGGGTTTTGTTTTCTGAAGAGCCTTACATAGAGCTTGGCATATAGTAAATGCTCAACAGTTGTGGACAAGATGAATAATGAATAAACTTTCCTGGAATTCAAATAAGTGCAAGATAAAGTCATAATTAGATGTCTTTATTCATCTAACAGATAACCAAAAATTTGATTTTCCTCTTCAAGATGAAATTTGCTGTTAGCAGAATGCAGAAGACTTCAGGAATGATTCTATTTGGGGAATTATGGGGGTGGGGGAAGAAAAAGAAAAGATAATTAAGGAAAAGTGGGAGAGAGGAAGAGAGGAGGAAAAGCGAGAAAGAGAGCTAGAGATTTCAAACTCATCTATTCCAATTCTCTTATTTGACATATGAAGATGTGGTATAGTTTGGAGGCTGCCCCTCCAAATCCCATGTTGAAATGTAATCCCCAGTGTTGGAAGTGAGGTCTGTGGGTGGTGATTGAATCATGAGGTGAATCTTTTAGGAATGACTTGATGCCATTATCACAGTAATGAGTTCTTACTCTGTTAGTTCATATAAGAAATGGTTGTTTTAAAGAGCCTGGCGGCCGGGCTCAGTGACTCAACCTGAAATTCCAGCACTTTTGGAGGCTGAGGCGAATGGATTGCCTGAGCCCGCAGGTTCGAGACCAGCCTGGACAACTTGGCGAGACCTCATCTCTACAACAAATCAAAAATTAGCCAGGCGTGGTAGTGTGCGCCTGTGGTTCCGGCTACTTGGAAGGCTGAGACAGAAGGATCACCAGAGCCCAGCAGGTCGATGCTGGGGTGGCTGTGAGAGTGCCACTGCACTACAGTCTGGGTGACAGAGTGAGACTCCAACGCAATAAAAAAAAAAAAAAAGAGCCTGGCACCACCTCCTCCTCTTTGCTTCTGCTCTCACCATGTGACATACCTGCTACCTCTCCACCTTCTATAATCCTTAAAAGCTGCCTGAGGCCTTACCAGAAGCAGATGCCAGTGCCGTGCAGATCTGTGAGCCAAAATAGACCTCTTTCCTTATAAATTACTCAGCCTCAATTGCTTCTTTAAAGCAATGCAAAATGGACCAATACAGGATGTCACTCATTTATTCAAATGGGACCAGTCCCTGCCCTCTTGGAACTTACAGTCAAGTAGAGAAGACAGACACAATTATTTCAAGGAAGAGGGCAAAGTGCATAGAACAGTGTAATAGGGGACCCAGACTAATGTGATTCAGAGAGATTGTCCTAGAAGGAGCAATGCTTCAGCTGAGAACTAAATGAAAGGTGAAACTTAAATAGAAGGAGTCCAAACATTTTGAACTTATAAAATGTCAGTGGTGCCACAGCTAAAACTCCTGGATGCTATACATAAAACAAACATAAGAAGACTAAAAATGAAGTGAAGAAGCTAGGCAACTTGGAACCCAAAGAACAACCCAGCTGTAAGTTTCCTGGGCTTTCTTTTTGACTCATGTAACCTGGACTGCGTGCTAGAGAAGTCAGCAACCTGGAAACAGCAACAAGCATAGACAATTTTTTTTTTTTAAAGGCTTCTCTTCTTCTGGGTAAAGGACTAGGAAAGACCATCCTGCAAGACAGAAATGTTTAGCAAATAATCTCTGTACTCCAGCCAAATACCAAAGAAAAAAACTAGCCCACCCCAACACATGCCAGCAAGGGTTGAGGGAGAAGTCTAGACTTTCATCTTTCCACCAATCTACCTGCTAGGGTGTTGTCAGAAAAGACGTAGTAGAGACTGGGACTGTCATCTCACTAGGAAGGAAGAAACCCCACCGGAGACTATATGAGGAGCCTGGGATTCCAGTGCTACTTAAAGGAGGCACTCCTGCCCCTCCTCATTGAGGTAGGGTCAGGGGAGCCCGAGTGGAGAGTCAGGACATTCACTGACCCCATGCCCTCAGTGAAGGCCAGATGGGAAGTCATAATCAGGCGCTCTTACCCCTCCCAGGAAGATATCAGTGGAGCCTAATTGGGAAATCAGAACTTTCATTTCTACCAAGTGGTAACAAGGAGTGACTCCTCCCTCAGATGTCAACAGAGGCCAGGTAGGAACCTCTGTCCCCACACAGCAAAGCCCACCCTCCCCCTGCTGGAGAAGTGTCACAATAAGCCAGCTAAAACAGACCATTTAATAAGATCCATAACATAATATTGAAAATGTCCAAGTTTCAATTTTAAAAAATCACTCATTGAGCTGGGGATGGTAGCTCACACCTATAATCCTAGCACTTTGAGAAGCCAAAGTGGGAGAATTCCTCAAGGCCAGGAGTTCAAGACCAGCCTGGGCAACATAGGGAGATTCTGTCTGTAGTTAAAAAATAAAAAGGAAATTTACACAGAATCACTCATATCAAGAACCAGAAAGATCTCAAGCTGAAAGAAAGAAAGACAATCAATAGAACACCACCATCAAGATGATAGAAATGTTAGAACTATCTGGCAAATATTTTTAAACAGTCATTACAAAAATGCTTTGATGAGCAATTACAAACATATTTGAAACAAATGAAACAGAAAATCTGGGCACTAAATTAGAAGATTTTAAAAAACCAAATGGGAAATTAAGAACTGAAAAAGTAATAACCAAAAGAAAAAATGCAAGAGATGAGCTTAATAGCAAAACGGAGAGGACAGAGGAAAGAACTGACAAATTGAAAAATACAACAATAAAAATTACTAAATCTGAACAACAGAGAGAAAATAGCAGAAGAGAAAAATAAACAGAGCTTCAAGACTTGTGGAATCTATAACAAAAGATCTAACTCATGTCATCATAATTCCAGGAGAGGGAAGAAAAGAGTAAGACTTTAAAAAGTACTCAAAGAAATAATAATTGAAAATTTCTCAAATTTGGCAAAAGACACATATTTCTGGATTCAAGAAACTGAGTGGTTCTAAATAGGACAGACCCAAAGAATTGCATATCAGACATATCATAGTCAAACTTCAAAAAACTAAAGACAAAGAAAAAAAAATCTTAAAAACAGTGAGACGGAAGCATCACCTTACCTATAAGGGGAAAACTGTGGATTTCTCATCAGAAACCATGGAGGCTACAGTGAGTGGCACAAAATTTTTCAAGTGCTGGAAGAAAAGAACTGTCAATCCAGAATCCTAAATAGCCAGTAAAAATATTCTTCAGGAAGTAAGGAGAAATCAAGACATTTTCAAATGATGAAAAACTAGGAAAATGAATCACTAGCAGACTACCCTAAAAAGAATGGCTAAAGTAGATTCTCTAAGCAGAAAAGTAATCATTTAAATAAAGAAGTTTAAAACAACAGGAAGAAAGAAGAAACAAGGTAAGCAAAATATGGGTAAATACAATAAACTATCCTTTTCCTCTTGAGTATTCTAAATTATGTTTGACAGTTATAACAAAAACTACAACAATGTCTGATGTGGTCATAAATGAATGTCCAAGAACTATTTAAATAATTAATGATAAACAGAAGAGAGTAAGAATGTAAAAGGAGGTAAGGTTTCTATATTTCACTGAAAATGGTAAAATGACTATGCCAGTAGGCTTTTTAAACTTATGTATATATAATGTTTAGAGCAACCAATTAAGTTAAAATACAACTGTACAAAGCAATTTACTCAAAAACACTAAATAGATCAATTAAACAGATATTCTAAAATATGTCCAAATAACCTAAAGGAAGTGAAGAGGAAAAAGAAGGAAGAAAAGGAGGTGGAGGAGGAAGAGGAGGAGGAGAAGGAAAGAAGGAGGAGGAGGAACACATAAAGAAAAGAAATAAATAAAGGATCAACAGAAATCAAAAAATAAATAAAATATATAAATTGCATATGTCAGTAATTACATTAAATATAAATGGTCTAAATACATCAATTAAAAGTTAGAAATTGAAGGAGTAGTTTCAAAATAATGACCCAACTATATGTTGCTTACAAGAAACTCACATCACATATAATAACATAGAAAGTAAAAGGATTTAAAAATATGCATCATGTAAATATTAATAAAAAAAGGAAACAGTGGCTATATTAATATCAGTTAAAGTAGATTTAGTGCAAAGAAAATTAAAAGGAACAAAGAGGGACATTATAAAACAAAAGAATTTATATTTTTTAGAAAGACATAGCAATCCTAAATGTGTATGCACCAAACAACAGAGCTGCAAAATATGTGCAACAAAAATTGCTAGAACTAAAAGGAGAAATAAAGAAATCGTTATACTTGGAGACATCAACACCCCTCTCAATAACTGGTAGAACAACTAGATAGAATATGAAACAAGATATAGAAGAATGTAATAACACCATCAAAAAGGACCTAATTGGCATTTACAAAACATTCCACTTAACAGAGGCAGAATACACACTCTTTTCAAGTGCCTCTGAAACATACACACCAAGATCAACTAGATCCTGAGCCAGAAAATGAAGCTCAACAAATGTAAATAATTGAAATGTTACTGGGTGTTCCTCAACACAGTGAGGTCAAACTAGAAATCAATAACAGAAAGACATCTGGAAAATCTCCAAACACTTGGGAACTAAACAACACACTTCTAAATAATCCATGGGCCAAAGAACTCTCCAGGCGTATTTAAAATATACATTGAACAAAATGAAAATAAAAATACGCCACATCATAGTGTATGGGGCAGAGTTAAAGCAATTAGAAAGGAAATTTATAGCATGATATGCAAACATTATAAAAGAAAAAGTCTAAAAACAATAATCTAAGATTCCACCTCAAGATCTGGAAAAAGAAAAGAAAAATAAGCCCAATGCAAGCAGAAAACATAAGTAATAAAGATAAGAGCAGAAACCAATGATATAGCAGAAAAGCAATATAGAAAATCAATGAAACAAAGAGCTGCTTCGCTGGAAAGATCAATTAAGTTGTCAAACCTAGTAAGAATGACAAGGGAAAAAGACAGAAAATCCAAACTACCATATCAGAAATAATATATGTGATATCACTGATGACCAGGCAGTCATCAAAAGGATCATAAGAAAATCCTATGAATAAAACTTGACAACTTAGATGAAATGGACCAATTCCTAATGGGAGGCCCAACTTAACTTGTACATAAACCACTTATATATCCAATCCTGACTTGTAGCCCCATCTTAAAAAAAAAAGAAGAAATGAACCAGTTCCTCAAAAAACATAAATTACCACAATTTATAATTTAAAATCTCTAAACCTAAATGGTTTTACTGGAAAATTCTACCAAACATTTAAGAATTTATACCAGCTCTACACAACCTCTTCCAGAGATTGCTGAGTGTTTAAACAAGTGCTGGGAACTGCTCCACTGTTTTTACATGTCTCAACTCATTTAATCCTTTCAACAATCCCATAAAGTAGGCACTATTATTACTCCCTCACATATGAGGAAAATGAAATCCAGAAAGCATAAATAACACAGCTAGTACCAAATTAGGCTCCTGGCTCTGAAGCCCTCACTCTCATCCACCATATTATGCAACCTCTAAACTTCATAGAGAATGGACGATGGCCATCGCTCAACAAATATCTGAATCCAAGCAGATGCTAAAACTTCTCTTCTTTTCATCTTAATCTATTACTGAATTTTCAAATTTCACTTTAGGGAAAGGAAATTCATATCTGATCAAGATATACTATTTCAACTAAGAAGTTGGAGTACTACCATATTTGCCATTCTTAATAGAAATATATGTTTGTGTGTGTGTGTGTGTTTTTAAAATAAAAGGAAGGTAATTCCTGCTGGCGATTACCATACAGTTCCCATCCAGATGGCAGTTAAAATATATCTTGAGTTCTCCCTCATAAGTGGCCCCTGAACGTTTACCATAGTACTGTAAGAAATGAATTGGCGGAAGTGGGATACTGCCAGCAGGGGGCACGACATCAATAAGGGTGCCTGATCTCAAACCAGGCAAAGTGGGGACAAAAGGGAGACCCGAACTTTATCTGTATGATGACCACTTGCATACCTAATCCTGAATTGTACCCCCAAATCTTTAAAATTAAAAAAGTTTAAAAACTATATATATATATATATCTGAGAGAATAAACCAGAAAAGAGGTTTGTTATTAGAAATGGTAAGAGCTTCACTATAGCAGAACCAGCTGCACCACTATAATTACAAGAATCAAGAGTGCAAACACTGCTTCATTAATTTTTCCCTCGTGTTGTTACTTTACTCCTTGAAGACTAATTATACCCCTTCCCATGGATTTTAACAAGCACCCTGTATTAAGCACTATAAACTGATTGGTTAGCAAAAGCTGTGGGATATAGGTATATCTGAACTGCCTCCATTTAGGAAAAAACGGCATGTTACAAGCATGATATTGACAAATAATATTTTTCTGACCAGGAAAACAAAAGGGGAAACAACATCATTACCAAAACACACACACACACACACACACACACACACACACACACACGTGCGCGCATACACCAGGAAAAAATAATCTATAATTTAATGTTCCACAAATGTTCTTTATATATAGTTCTTCCCTCTCAGCAAAGAGCTTTAGCAACAAAGAGCTCTACATTAACTCAGTATTCTAAATAACCCAGGATATGGCTGATGGCAAGGCTTACCCAAACTTACTGGATATGCTGCTGGGATGTAAGGCTGAGTCGGAAGAAATGGGAATTCTGGAAGGTCCAACTTTTCTGAAAGAGACCTCAAATCCCTAACAGCAGAACAGGGTCCTGGAGTGTTTGGCAATGAACTGATTGCAAGTACTTGCATTAGGCTGAACCACAGGCACCTGCCACTCTGCTATTTCCATTAGGTTCAACCAAGTGTAACACTTGCTATGGGCTGGGTGACATCTCAAACATTTTGTACCCCAAACAACATTTCTTCTAAGTCTCACTTTTAAAAATTAAGAATCCATACCATTCTACAAAGTTGTTTGTTTGTTGTAATTTTTTTTTAAATGTTTTTCCCGCAAATCTCTGAGAGAAACTAATACTGCAAAGGAGATTTTGTCAGTCTATCTTGCAGTTTCACAAACGCCCTCAGAGAAATGACTGCAGACCCCCAAGGAGACAAGTACCCTGTTTTGAGAATCACAGGCAAAAGCCCTCAGAAAGAAGCTTGAGAGGGCAGATCAGAGGAAAAATAAATGTCTGCCTGACTCTGTGCTCTGTTCCAATTCTTCCCAGCAAACCCCTTTCCTTAAATAAGGCCCCAAAACACAACATTGTTAGCATTTTCTTTTCCCAGGAAGAAATGGTTCTCACAGCATTTGACAGAACAATTAACACCTAAAGAAACAAGTTACAGAGCTAGCTTCTGACTTCACTCACACACACATACACACACACACAGAGAGAGAGAGAGAGAGAGAGAGACTACTTTCCATACTGAATAGCTCCAATTGTAATCTGATGCATACTGTTTAATCCTATTTAAGAATGAAATTATTAAAAATTGTGGTCATCTAGTGCCACAGATGTGACAAGTTGTTTAAGGGCTTTACGTCCAATCTCCAAGATGCCAGCAAAAAAACTGCATGGAACTTTTTTCTGCTGTAGCTTAAAGATATGTTTGGGGGTGGATGGAGGAAGGGGTGGAAAGACGAGCAGTCTCAACCTTGATGCTACATCTTCCGATTCTCTAAAATGTCATTTGAGAAAGAAAATAGCAGGCAATAAAGGTTGCCTCACAGTCATCTCTGTCTATTCAGTGACAGGCATGACCCAGAAGAGCGTCCCCCTTTCCTGCTCCCCTCCTTGCCCCATATCCTGGCTCCTTTTGCAATAACTCTATCTTGGGGTGATTAATTGTGGGATCAATACAGGACATATACCCCACTTCCCTCCCCTGCTGATGACTTTTCTTAACTGGGAGAATGGCCACTGGCCAAAGCTGTCAACAAAAAGCCCTTGAAGATATGCACATCTACAAGCCCAAGGCAGTTACTAAGAGTAAACATCTTTGTTTCTGTTTCTTTGCATGTAATGCTATTGCTGAGTCTTGCTCCCTTTCTCACGTTGGGTGTATATAATCTCTCCTCATGTTTACTGGGATGCGGGAAGATTTGTACCAACCAGCCACCATCAGCTCCCTCCCAAAAGTAATATCAAACCCATGTCTTTACCAACCTGTCCTCCAGGTCATTTCTTTCAAATAAGTAAACATTGCGTGAGCGCCCTGTGTGATTTGGGGCTGCCGCAATATATTCATTCCTTAAATTCTTTCTGGCTGCTTTTTGTAAACCTCCTGCCCTGGGGAATGGGGATTATTTTGTTTTGTTTTGTTTTTTTGACTGATGACAAGAACAACTTTGTTTTTGAGACTTAAAATGACTACATCCTTAAGCAAACACAAATGACAGAGGGGGCTTCAATCCAGAAACTAATTTCCCCACAAACCTCTCAAGAAACTGGCAATGTGGTAATTCCAAAGACTGAACAACTGATGGACTTTTGAATTTAGGTAGACACCTAAACTCAAAATGGGAAAACAAAACATACAATTGAACAAGTTCGCATTTTCTCCTTTGTCATCGGATCTAAAAGTTTATCCTGGCACCGATACAAAGAAGTAATGATTCCATCAGCAGCCTAACAGATGGCAGGATGAAATGGCTCTAACCTTCTCCGAGAATGCTGGAGAATAGCTCCATGGAGTTTAATTTAACAGGATAGTGGCTGCTATTTTCTCCCGCCGCCTCTCGCGCAGCATGCAGTCCACGGCTGCATCTCAGGTCCGGCAGTGCAGTTGCTCAGGTTAACCCTTCATGACAACCAAGGGTCTGCAGTTATTATGGGTCCTTTCTCTGCATAAGACTCTGTTCCAACAAATGCAACCAGAACTTTTGATCCTAACAAAGCGGACTGTGCACGGGTGGAGTATTTTTAGCATCTCTTTTCTTTTATTAGCGTTTAAGAGACACTGGAGCACTGTTTTCTAGGACAGTGAATCATATTTTTCTGAGGGACTAGAGGTAAAACACAAAAAGGAGAAGTCTTGTGTCTCCAACTTCCTCCTCCTGCGAGCTTCTGTTTATTTTTATTTCATTTTATTATAGAGATGTTGGGTACAAGTGAGGATTAACTACATAAGTAGGCTGAATGCAAGCAAAGTTTTGGCTTCTAACTGGCCGTCTCCCCCTGGTAGTGGACCAGGTACCCTTCCCATTGTCATGTGCCTCACCCACCATCATTCTCCCTCCCTTCTTCCCCTAGTAGTGCCCAGCAACTGCCAATCCCTCCCTTGTGCTAACGTGACTGCTGTTCAGGCACCACTTATCAGTGAGGACATGCAGGATCCAGTTATTTGTTTCTGTGATAGATCACCAAGTATGATGGACTCCAACTCCATACAATTTGTTGCAGAGTCCATGATTTTGTCCCTCTTTATAACTGCGAAATACTCCATCGTGTATATGTACCACATTTTCTTTATCCAGTCCACTTTCAATGGACAGCAGGGTTGGTTCTAGGTTCTTTCTATTGTGAATAGAGCAACAACAAACATGCATGTGCAGGTGTCTTTTTTTGTAGAATGATTTATGTTCCTCCGAGTATATTCCCAAGAGAGTGATTGCTGGATCATATGGAAGGTCAATTTTTAGTTCTTTTTGGGAATATCCACCCTGCTTTCCAGAGGTTGAACTAGCTTGCAATCCCACCAAGTGTAGAAGCAATCCCTTTTCTCCGCACCCACACCAGCATATGTTGTTTTTTGACTTATTAATTATGGCCATCCCTACTGGAATTAGGTGGTATGTCACTGTAGTTTTGATTTGCATTTCTCTGATGATTAATGAGGTTGAGCATTTTTTCATGTATCGATTGGCTGCTTGTATGTTTCTTTTGAGAAATGTCTGTTCATGTCCTTTGCCCACTTTTTAATGGTTTTTTTTTTTCTTTCACTTGGTTTGAGTTCTTTGTAGATTCTGTATGTTAGGTCTTTGTCAGATGTATAATTTGCAACTGTTTTTTCCCATTTTATGAATTGTCTCTTTACACTCTTGGTTTCTTTTGCTGTACAAAAACTTTTCAGTTTGATGAGGTCCCACTTGTCTATCTTAGCTTTTCTGGCATTCACTTCTGGGGACTTGGTCAAGAATTCATTGCCTGCTCCAATGCGCACAGGGATATTTCCTACGTTTACTTCTAGGATTTGTATAGTTTGAAGTTTTACATTTAGGTCTTTGATCTGTTTAGAGTTGATTTTTGTATATGGTGATAGGTAGGGGTCCAGTTTCATTCTTCTGCATGTAAATGGCCAGTTTTCCCAGCACCATTTGCTAAATATGGTCTCCTTTCCCCAGTGGTTGTTATTGGTAGCTTTGCCAAAGAAGAGGTGGTTGAGAGACCGTGTTTTTGCTTCTGGAATCTCTGTCCTGTATCATTGGTCTATGCATCTATTCTTCTACAAATACCAGGCTGTTTTAGTTACTGTAACCTTGTAATCAAGTTTAAAGTCTGGAAGTTTGATACCTCCCATTTTGTTCCTCCCACCAACAGTGCAGAAGCTGAGGATTATTTTGGCTATTCGTGCTCCTTGTTTCCATATGAATTTTTTTACTGTCATTTCCAGAAAAATGATGTAGGAAATTTGATGCTCCAGCAAGCATCTTAAGTTCTACTACTGATGGGAGAACAAACCTCACTTCAGCCACAGCTTTTGGATCCCAGAGAGCTGCAAGCAATCCTGATGCCTCTGGGGCACAACTCTGACCAATAAACCAGAATCTCTGGAGGTGGGACCTAGGCATCAGTATTTTTTAAAGCTCCCCAAGCTTTTCTAATAGGCAGTTAAGGTACAGAAGAAGTACTGCATTTAAAAATGCAAAGACAGCATTTCAACCATCTATAAGTTGTTTCTTTCTCTTTTTTTTTTTATTAAAAATGTGAGGTACAATTCAGGGTTAGGTATACAAATGTTGATTATGCAGGTACCCTTGTTGATGAGGTGTGCCCCTCCCTCCCCTAGCAGTTTCCCTCAACTGCCAGTCCCAACCCCCCTCCCCTGACAGTTTCCCACTACTGCCAATCACTTTCTTATAGTATTATAATTGTTCAGGGTCTGCTTATGAGTGAGAACACATGGTACTTTTCTTTGTTTCTGTGATAGATCACTGAATATGATAGACTCTAAATCCATCCAAGTTGCTAAAAAGTCCATATATGATAGACTCTAAATCCATCCAAGTTGCTAAAAAGTCCTTCTTTATGACTGCATAATATTCCATTGTGTATATGTCCCACATTTTTTAATACAGTCCAGCTTGATGGGCAGCATGGTATGTTCCATGTTTTTGCTATTGTGAATACAGTTGCAACAAACATATGTGTGCAGGTATCTTTTTTGTAGAATGATTTAAGTTCCTCCAGGTATATTCCCAAGAGGAGAATTGCTGGGTCATATGGAAGGTCAATTGCTAGTTCTTTCAGAAGTCACCACACTGTTTTCCAAAGAGGTTGCACTAGTTTGCATTCCCACCAGCAGTGTAGAAGCATTCCTTTTTCTTCGCATCCTTGCCAGCATCTGTTGTTGTTTGTTTTATTAATGATGGCCATTCTTACTGGGGTTAGGCGGTATCTCAGTGTGGTTTTGGTTTGCATTTCTCTGATGATGAGTGAGGCTGAGCACTTTTTCATGTGTTTGTTGGCTGCAAATATCTCTTCTTTTGAGAACTGTCTATTAATGTCTTTTACCCAATTTTTAATGGGGCTGTTTGTTTTTTTTCCCTTCGGTGCGTTTGAGTTCCTTGCAGATACTAGATGTTAGGCCTTTGTCAGATACACAGTTGGAAAATATTTTTTCCCATTGTGTGGGCTATCTCCCTGCACTCTTGATGGTTTCTTTTGCTTTGCAGAAGTTCATCAGTTTAATGAGGTCCCACTTGTCTATCTTATTTCTTAAGGCATGGGCATTTAGGTTGCCGGTTTCAATTTCCATAAGGGTGTCTCCTGCATTTTCTAAGATTCTTATAGTTTGAGATTTTATGTTTAGGTCTTTGATGCATTTAGAGTTAATTTTTGTGTATGGTGATAGGTAGGGGTCCTGTTTCAATCTTCTGCATGTGCCAGTTTTCCCAGCACCATTTAGTGAATAGGTTCTCCTCTACCCACTGGTTGTTGTTGGAGGCTTTGTCAAAGATGAGTTGGTTGAAGCCGGGCTCGGTGGGAGGCTGAGGTGAGTGAATTGCCTGAGCCGGTGGGTTCAAGACCCTCCTGGGCAGGCAAGACCTCATCTCTACAATAAATCAAAAAATTACCCGGGCATGGTAGCGCGCGCCTGTAGTTCCAGCTACTTGGAAGGCTGAGGCAGAAGGATCACTGGAGCCCA
>CAUYQG010031802.1:0-14114 GCA_963574415.1 Tarsius wallacei | reverse complement strand
TTATATTTTAATTATCCCTAAATGGATGCATAGATTCAGCACAATACCTGTGAAAATCCTAGCAGAATTATTTTGTAGATCTGGACAATATCTGAAATTTATAGTAAAGGCAAAGGAATTAATTAGATAATCAAAACAATTCTATATTAGAATAAAATTGAAGGACACATACTATCCAGTTGTAAATTTAGCTATAAAACTGCAGTAATTAAAGTAGTGTGGTATTGGTAGAGGAATAAACACATGCGTCAGTGGAACAGAACAGAGAGTCCAGAAATAGATCCACACAAATATGTTCGACTAATTTTTAACAAGATGCTATTTTGGGAAAAGCAAATGCAAAAAGGTAATTTAATGGAGAAAGGGTAGTCTTTTCAACAAATGTTATTGGAGCAATTGGACATTCATATGCCAAAAAATGAACCTTTATCTAAACCTCACACCATATACAAAAATGAATCATAGATATAAATGTAAATGTAAACCTATTTCTTATATTTTAGAAGAAAATATAGGAGAAAATGTTCGTGACCATAAATTAGGCAAAGACTTCTTATATATTGCATCAAAAGCATGACCTATTTTAAAAATTAACAACTTATACTTTATCAAAATTTAAAATGTTTTCTCTATGAAGGAAACTACTAAGAGAATGAAAAGACAAACTACAGACTTGGACAACATATTACATATAAATAGCATACTTGACAGAAAGCTTGTATCCAGAATATATAACAAACTGTCAAGAATCAACAGTAAGACCACGATTTAAAAAAATGTATAATGAGAAAATTTTTTTTTAAATTTATTTATTTTTTTTATTTTATTATGTTATTGTGGGGTACAGTTAGGGGTTAAGCATACAAAAATGTTTCGTTCAGGTACCCTTGTTGATATGAGGTGTCTCCCCATCCCCAGATAGATACCCACCACCATTAATCCCATCCCCACCCCACCACCCCCAGTTTCCCACCACAGTCAGTCCGTTGTGTAAATTTAAAAGAACCCTGGGGAACCACACCTTACTATCTCCCGAACCCCGGATGCTTGCCTGTACTTTCTTTTCCTTGCTCTGCCATATATTTTGTGTTTATGAAAAGCCTTGCCTCTGTATGTTCTGTGGTAAATTATTCATGTTTCAAATACCAAACCTGCGTAAACTTTGTAGTAAAAGGCTTTTTTAATGTGATAATGGGCATCCATAAAAATCTATAGGTAGCATGGTGACAGGCTGAATTCCCTTAAGCTTAGGAATGTGTTCTCACCAATCCCATTCAACCCTCTATGATAAGTTCTAACTTCTATAAGTAGATAAGGAAAAAAATAAAAGCATACAGATTGGAAAGTGAAGATAAAATTGTCTGTTGGCATGCAATATGATTGGTTACATAGAAAATGGCAAAGTATTCAAAAATCCCAAGAAATAATATATTTGGCAAGGACATAGGATATAAGTTTACAGGATAAAAAGTCAACACACCAAAATCAATTTTGGAAAATAACATTTTGGCTGAATACTATATAAACTACAAAACAAAAAAAATCTATAACACACAAATACTGTATCATCTAGTTATTTATTTATTTATTTATTTATTTTGGTAATTCTGTTATTGCTTCATAAGAGCATGAGGAATAAAGAAATAAGTAAATATGTTGTTGATGTTGAGTACCAAGTTTTTCACTATTAGAAAAAAAGTTACAAATAAAGAAATGTTACCCCTAAAATATGTACATGTATCAATTAGAAAGTGTTTATCAAAAAAAAGAGACTATATTGAAGGCTAGAATATGTTCTATGGTATTCACTGGTGGTTTAGCTAGAAATATCAGTTTTAACTCTTTTGTAAACATAAATATGTACATATATACATATATAATATATTTAGATACAGAAGTAAATACAGATGTGTGCATGCCTGGGATAGTATACATACATATATTTTTTCTAGTTCTGTGTGCTGAGAAAGCCTTTGTTGCTAAATAGCGTTCTCCAATAGAAAGAACCAAGTCTTCTTGGATAATTAATTGCTTCCAGAGATGGAATGGAAAAAAAAAAAAAAACAGAGGAAACTGAGGTAATTGTATTCTAAGGAAATAGTGGAATGCTCATAAAAGATGGTGGCATGTTGAACATGCACACAAAAAGCTGAAAGGTATTATCAATGGCTAAAACTCTTATAATTTGAGCACCAAAGCAAATGATATTATTTTAGTATGACCTACAGAATAAAATTAATACCTATAAGTCAATTGTAATGTAAACAAATAATTGGACAATTTAAGAAGGGATAGCTTTGTCTTGAACGCTGCCAGGGCGGCGGGGGGCACACGTAACAACACAAAGGTACCTGATCCTAAGCCAGGAGAGGGACCAGTTGAAGGTTCAAACTTCATGTGCATGCAACCTACTTGTGTAGGTAATCCTGACTTGTACCTCACATTCATATAACAAATTTTTAAAAAAGAATCCACAGGAATTCTATTGGAATTAATAAATAAATTCAGCTAGGTTTCTGAATGTAAATAAATATGTAAAAAATGTATTTCTACATACTAAAAACAAACAGTTGTAAAAATAAAGTTTGAAAAGGTAAACTGAGGCAAGATGGGCCAGTTAAAATAATAAATTCTAATTGATACATTAAAAAGAATGAAAGTAAAACAAAGTAATCATTAGAACCTCACAGGAATTAATGTTGCAGTATGATATCTTGACGGATCTTAAAATTTATGGATAAAATTCTAACTAGAAACAAGATATTTGCATAGTCTAAAAGTATTTCTTTTTAAATACTGTTGACCCTTGAACAACATGGGTTTAAATTGTGTGTCCACTTATACATGGATTTTCTTCTGCCTCTGGCATACCTGAGGCAGCAAAAATAAGCCCTTTTCCTTTTCCTCCTCAGCCTACTCAACACGAAGACCATGAGAATGAAGATCTTTGTTATGATCCACTTCCACTTAATAAATAGTATTTATATTTCTTCTTTCTTAGAATTCCTTTAATAGCATTTTTTCAAGCTTACTTCATTGTAAGAATATAGCATATAATACATATAATATTTAAAATACATGTTAATCTAGTGTTCATATTATTATTATTATTCGAGTTGGGGTCTTGCTCTGTCACCCAGGCTGGAGTGCAGTGGTATGATCATGACTCACTACAGACTCAAACTCCTGGGCACTAGCAATCCTCCTGCCTCAGCCTCCTGAGTAGCGGGGACTGCAAGAAAACCCCACCAAATCCAGCTAATTTTTTTTTTTTTTTTCACTCAGACTGATCTTTACTTCCTTGGCTTCTCAAAGTGCTGGGATTACAGGTGGAAGCCACCATGCCCAGTGAGTGTTAAAATAATTCATATGGCTTCTGATCAACACTAGATTATTAGTAGTCAAATTTTGGGGAAGTCAAAAGTTTTATGGATTTTTTTTTTTTTTTTTTGAGTTGGAGTCTCACTCTGTCACCCAGGCTAGAGGGTAGTGGCATGCTTCTGGTCACTGCAGCCTTGACCTGCTGGGCTCAGGTGATCCTTCCTCCTCAGCCTTCCGGTACTTGGAACTACAGGCATGTGCCACCACACTTGGCTAATTTTTTAAATATGTTATACAGATGAGGTCTCGCCAAGTTGCCCAGGCTTGTCTTGAACCCATGGGCTCAGGTAATGCTCTCACCTCTGCCTCCCAAAGTGCTGGAATTATAGGTGTGAGCCATCGCACCCAGCCCAAAAGTTATATGCAATTTTTGATTGTGCAAGGGTTGATGTCCCTAACCCAAACATTGCTCAAGGGTCATATGTAATTATTCATTGGAAAGGGAAAATTGGTAACTTTATAATAGACAAACCCAGCATAGCCATCTTAACCAAGAGATCAAGGTTAACCTTATTGTTGAGAAATATCTACATCAAGTCATCCTTGATATCATGCAGTGAAAAGGGTGCATTACTTCTGTTGTATTCTTGCCTATACACAACCTAAATCTAATCATAAGAAAATAACAAAGAGGACAAAGAGGGCAAATTGTTTTGTTAAGCACTGGCCAGGCCATGTGCCCTTTGAGCTTTGGCCACCATGTTTTCTTAACTTTGGCCCCCTCTCCTACCTTGAGTAGGTGAATCTTTCTCTCTCTCTCTCTCTCTCTCTCTCTCCCCCCCTTCTCTCTCTAATTTACTTTTTAAATAAACTATATTTTTCAATCTAAAAAAAAAAGAAAGTAACAAAGAAACTCTAATTGAGGAACATTTTGAAAAAAACAAACTGACCAATAATCTTCAAAAGTTTCAGCATTATGAAGTCAAGAAAAGACTGTCACAGACTGGAGAAGACTAAGGAAACTTGAAACTAAATGCAATGCAAGCTAAATGGAAAAGATGATGGAACATACAAACCAAAAAATATTAATGGAAAAACTGGTGAAATAAAAATATAATTTAATTGATAGTATTGTATCAAATTTTTTTTTTTTTTTTTTTTTGGCTTGGTGCTTTGGTTGCAGATTAGGAGCTATATGAGGGTTACATAAGAATTCTCTATATTAATTGTCAGCTTTTGAGTTACAATTATTTAAAAATAAAAATGTAAAGAAAAAGTCCTTAAACAGATATTTTAAATTAAAGTGGTAATTACAATTCTATAAAAGCATAAAAGTAAACACACTCCTCATTTGTTTTTTAATATCCTGGAGTAAAAAAGTTGTCTCTACTTTTCCTGCCAATGTATATGTTTGCATTTGAAAGTCTAGTTTGTGTGTGTACGTTTGTGTGTGTGTGTGTGTGTGTGTGTGTATGTTCGTTCTTTTGTGGTTACAAATGACTGAAATATAGACCAGGATTAAAGCAAACAGAAGCCAATTATTTCAGGTAGAATAAGAGATTTGCACACAACCAGGATGTCCTTCTCCCTTTTATTGTGATTAAAGATTTAAAACAATGGCTTGATTTTCACAAATCAGTCATCACTGCATAGATTGTGTCTAATAGAACTTGATTCACTGCTTTAGAGCCAAATAATTAAAGTAGAAGAGAAACAATTCCATAAAAGAAAGATGCAATTCCCAGAAGTATAGCATACAAGACAGGCAAAATAGTTTATATCTTCATACATAAACAAAACAAGATATATTTTCATTAAAATTTCTTTAGAAGACTCAAAAGAAGGAAAAAGAAATAGTGTGGCATAAAGTAATACAAAGCAGCTTGAAATGGAATGGTTTAACAATTCAATAATGAAATTTTATAAGTAATAAAACAATAATAAATTTAACATGTGTCACAATCAAGTACCATCTGTAAGGGACATTCCTTAAATAAAAATAAAAATAAAAATAAACCAAAAATATTGCTTCAAAATGTTCATGGAATAATTTAAAAATTCTAATATTGATTTCAATAACTGATTTAAGTAAAATAAAAACTGAATTTAATTTGTACCACTATCAATTATAAGCAGTGTGATTCAGAATACATTGACACTTAACCCTCAATTTTCTCATATTTTAAGAGAAATATGAGAAAATTTCTATAATAAAAGCAGTTTTTTCTTATGAAAACAGTATTTTTCTCCACTCTAAAAATTAAAGCAACAGCAAACACATTTACTTCCTAAAGTAAATTACAAACATAATAGTTTTCCTTATTTTAAAGTAATGATTTGTCCGTCACATAGTTATTTGTTCCTTGTTCAAGAATGTAATACTATATATGCTATGCTATTTTATTTTATCCCCTGGATCTATTTGGATATGGATATGCTACTAATTGTTAATGCCTCTGCCTATTTTTCCACTTCCAGAACTGTTGGATTTCTCTTTTGAACTTGGTTTCTAATTTTTTTTTAGTCTTGTTCACTAGTGAATATAATCCTGATGTGAACAAAACAACTATAACAGAGGAAAAAGAAAAGAAATTGAAAAAGAAAAAAAAAACACCTGAATTTAATTTGCTCCTCCACCAATTACAAGCAGTGTGATCCTGAACACATTGATACTTGACCCTCAATTTTCTCATATTTTAATTGGTAATAAGAAGGCCTGCTCTACTAATTTAGTTTTATTCTTGTTAGTATCTAATGGGGTAATATAATTTGAAAAGGGCAAACAGAATACAGAGACATAGAGATTAATACTCTAAGCAAGGCAGCAAACACACTCCTTTAACCTTCCCTGCAAGTTAGAGGTGTTGGTGGTTAAAAGTAAAAAAAATAAATTAGAACTATCCTTGAAAAAAAGGATTTCTGAATAGGACAAGAGAATCTTCCATGTGAAATTTATCCTGTAAAAGCACCTCCACCCCCACCTCCCATCTAGACAGAGGTTGTATGTTTCACCTGGTGCAATCCATCAGGGCAGCTGCAGAAAGTAATTTACAGAAATGTTGTAGCAGTCATTTATTTATTGATTTTTCTGGAAGTGTTAGCAGAGACCATTCAAATATTTAGGTAACTCAAATACCAGCTGCACCCCAGCCTTCCTGGACCACTCTGTTTTAACCTTGTGTTAACTTGTGTGGAGAACTGATCTTTTCTGCCTTCCAACGTATTTTAGATTTTAGTGGCTATTGTGTAGGGGAAACTCTGTAGTAGATGGAGATAATATTGATGGTAATATTACTTATCTTCCACAGTGTACTTCCTGTTTCTTCTTACATACCTCCTTTTGCAAGTGCGCGTGTGCACTCATGCTCGCATGTGTGTGCGCGCGCGCGCACACACACACACACACACACACACACACGTTTTTTCCTCTTCACAGTACTCCTTAGAACATACAGACAAATAGTGGTGCTTTCTTCTGTAACCCTTCTCTCCATTAGCTGTTCAACTATGTTCCTGTCTTCTACCTACATCTCTCATTTCCTTTTTTGAAATATCAAGTTAATCTCATGTAGTTAATGAAGAGTAATTTCCCTTTGCCTTAGGAAAACAAAATATCCACTCCAACCACAGGCCCTTGGCTCTTGCATTTATTTTGCAAAAGTATTGTTCTAAAAAAATGTTCTCCTTTTAAGGGAATTATTTTACCAGATGCTAAGAATATACAGTTTTCTCTCATTTACCACATTCATTCCTGAATATGTTGGCATTCAACTCCCCCACACCCTCCTTAGCCATCTATTCGATGTATGGAAGAAGCAGCCACTCATATGCATTCTGTCTTCACTTCTGAATGCTATCTGTAGTTCTCTTTCAAGTTAAAGTAGAGTTATGATTTTTGTGTATATGGGTAATTGTCTGCTTTTAGAACAATTTACAACACTTTAGAAAGCAACTTCCTGAACACTACTCAGAAAGCAAGCCGCATGTAGGCCACGCTTATTTCTGATTTTATCTGTTGGTTCTCTAGGTTTTCTATTTTAGTGTAGTTGGTGCCTGTAGAATATTTTATATGTATGCATATATCATTTCTGGTTTAGGCCCATATTTATCTCAAGTAAGAACCAACTCTGTTTTCTCGGGTTCAGACTCAGTTTGGTGAGATTTTCCCACACATGATCCTGCTTGGCATTTGACAATTTTGGCTCCTCCCCCCTCCCTTTTTTTAAACCCTTTTGAACACTATCTTCATTCTCCACTTCACCTTGGTATCATATGTTATTGTATGTTATTTAATAAAAATTTACTGTTTGGGGTATATAGATCTAAGACTTCTTACACATAAATAGATTATTGTAACCACTAGCAGAGACAGAATAATTTCCTTATCCTAAATAATTTCCTCATGTTGTCTCTTTATATTTAGAGCCTCTGAAAAATGTAAGAGGACAAGTCACTGGATTCTCTAAAACCTAACATCCATTGTCTGTTCTAGAATAAATGAAATAATACAGTAGGCAACCTATTGAAACTAGATTTTTTCACTTGGGATAATGTGTTTGAGATTCATTCACATGTGAATTAGATGAATCAGTAGTTCTTTCTTTTTTTTGGTGCTGAATAATATTCCATTTTGGGGATATACCACAGTACGTGTATTCATCTATTAAAAGACATTTTAATTATTTACAATTTTTGTCTAGTATAAGCAAAGGTGCAGAAACTGTAATATATGTCTTTGTATGAAACATATTTTTATTTCTCTTGGGTAAATATCTTGGAGTGGGATTTCTGAGTCATATCATCTTATTTTTAAAAACCTGCCAAACTGTTTTTGTAAAGAGATTGTACAGATGCCCTTTCTTTTAAATGTCTTTGTCTTACTTAATGCTTACATAATTTTCTTTTACTTAGTGAGAAAAGAAAATTGCAGCTGTTTTCTAAATATGCCTTTAAGCAATTAATATATTCTGAGGGAAGAATTCCTCTGAGTTTTAACATGGTTGAACTTGTTTTGTTCTGCAGAATTTTAAAACATGCATTCAGATTTTTTTTTTCTGCTGTCCTTACAATTTCTTATGTGCTTTTCACTGATATTTTGCTGAGATAACATAAACATGTCTCTGAGATCCTATCATCCACCTTGCAGGTGAGGTATTTAGATTGATTCAGCTCTTGTGCTGTAGAGCAAGATCTTGAAATAGTGTTACTTTCACATTTTGGATGTCTAAGCATGCAGCACGAATTATGAATTAGAAGTCTGTTTATAAAAAGTCTGAATTAGAAGGAAATATAAACTGATAGCATAGGCAGTATTTACTTTTCTATAAAACATCCCTGTGTTTCAGTGATCATCACACTTGGCATCTTTCTTTGGTGATATCTAATCCACTCATCCTGAAAGAAGAGAGGGTATACATGATTCTGTAGTCCTTGCCTTGCAGACAGCGGCCTTTTATACACTTCACATCAATGATGTAGCATATGAATGAAGGACAGGCCAAAGCTAGGGTTGGAAAATATTTGGAACCTGTGCAGTTTGAGTATAGATATGTTTGTATTCAGAAACTTAACCTAAATATTACTAAACTTTAGGTAGGATCTGCAATTTTTCTCAACACATAGCTGTGACTCATTATTTCTTAGAATTTTTTTTTTATTGGAGTGTTAATGAAACCAGTGGGAAGAGGTTTCTAACATCTTTCTCCCATTAATAATTCAAAAAATAATCCCAGTAAAGAAAGCCTCCTTTTTTTTTTTGGTAAGTCAACTTTCTGATGGTTTACCTATACTGCATCTGATTTATCTATTTTGCATGTCAAAATGCTGATTCCTAACCCTTAGGTTGGGTCCTCTCAGGTCAAATATTTGCCTATAAAAGTACCGAAGAGAATATTTATCTATGAATGTGTGAAGATAAAAATTACAAGGTTACTGATGGAACCCATGCAGTGTAATGAAAAGTATACACTAATTACAAACAATACAACTAATTATAATTATGCTTGAGGACACACATTTTATCCTCAATAGTGACATGGTAAACAACTGCTAGATATAGCTAGGAGAGGCTTTACTCTGGTCCTATATCTATGCTTTTCTGAAATTGGCATCAACCTTACAGCTTTGGTTCAGTGTCCTACATTTTTGTCCCTACCAGTATACTCTAGAATGGTAATTTTCTTAGTACTAACTATTCTCATTTCCATTCTATAATTGCTCGCAGTTTTACTATCAAAGTCTTCGCTATTCATCATTTCAGCTTTGCTTTTCCTTAATGTACTCAGTGAAATGTGACCTCCTAATTACTTAATTTTTAAAGGTTTGTAATATTATTAAACTAGCAAAGGCACATGACCAGTCATATCATGCTTGACTCTTTTCCACCTTCAATCTTGTTCCCAGGGGCGACATGTGTAGCTTTTTATTTTTTGTTCCGATATCTCAATATCCCTAAACAATATGCTTCCACACAAATTTTTAATTTACTTACTTGAAATATTACATATTTACTTCCTGTTTCAAAAAAGCAAAGATTTAGCTAATTTACACCAACTTTCAAATTTCTTCCTCCATCTTGACAATATGGGATTGTCACAGCTTGCAAATAAGGACACATAATGCTCAATCCAATTGTGATTTCCTATTATCAAAGGATAATGCTATATGGGACATACATATACTAAGAAAAACTATCTGAAATCCTAAACAGCCGATATTTCCTCTGGTCACTCTATCAGAATAGTCAATTAATTGTATTTTATTAACACTGTTGGTTACCTTTTGTGACAATGTATTTTTAATTCTGGGTCCATCAAAAATACTTTTATTCCTCACTTTGTTAAGATGCAGACATTTGTACTCCTTCCTCTTTCTTTTAACTGTATTCCTGCTCTTGTTTCTCTACTTATAATTTCTATTAGGTAACATTCACATAAACAATGTTTGTATTGTTCACATTAAATAAAACATATTCACTGCAGAGTCAGGTTGTAAATGTTGACTACATTGGTTTTCTTGAAATTTTTGTTTCACCACTCTAAATATTTTCTAATTCTATTCCTCTCCTTAGTCTACTCTCATGTTTTCATATATTCTCAAAGTTTCCAGAGACTGACTTCTTGGGACCCTTCTGAACTGCAGTCATCTTGGGGATTTAATCCATTTTATGTCTGGATCCTCATTCTTTGTTAGCTTTGCCAGAGAAAAAGAGCTACATTTTCAAGTAACTTTCTAAAGGGTTTGTTGGGGGTGATTTTTTTGAGATCTTGCATGTTTGAAAACAGCAGAATTCACTCTTCATCCATGATTGATAGTTTGGGTGTGAACAGAATTCTAAGGTAAAAATAATTTCCCTTGAGAGCTTAGAGGGAATTGCCCTCTTGTCTTCTGGCATTCGGCATTGCTGTGGAGAATTCTGCTGCTTCAATCTCCTGTGTCTGCATCGCCCTTGCCTTTTCGCCCAAATGTACGCAATTTCTTTTACTTACAATTCTCAGACTCTATAATGTTACAATTAAGTGTATGTTTCTCCACTCCTTGTGGCAGGTGGGCTTTTCTTTTTTTCTTTTTCTTTTTTTTTTTTGAGTTGGAGTCTCACTGTCGTCCAGACCGTAGTGCAGTGACCACTCCCGGCCACTGCTGCCTCGGCCTGCTGGGCTCCAGTGATCCTTCCGCCTCAGCCCTCCGAGTAGCTGGATCTACAGGCGCTCGCTGCCATGTCCGGCTGATTTTTTAATTTTTTAATTTTTTTATTGTAGAGATGAGGTCTCGCTAAGTTGCGGGTGGGCTTTTCTATCAGCGACACATGTCTTCATTGAGAGAAAATCTCATATATTTTTAAAATTTCTTTCTCTACTCTAGTTGCTCCAGACCTTCTGAAACATCTATTAGTTACATATTAGGAATTCTGAATTAATTATAATCTTTATTTTTCTCACATCTTTCTAAAATCTTTTTCTTTATTTTTACCTCTTTGAAAGAGACATCAAACTTTATTCTCTAATACTTCTATTGATTTTTCCCAACATTTTATTGTAAAAATTTTCCAACCTAGTTTTCAAAAAAAAAACCTTGTCCTCTAATTTTTTTCTTTTACATTGTATCTTGTTTTAAGGATGTGCATTGTTTTTCACGTATCTTCTGGAGTAATTTTATCCATTTATCTTTGTCTCTTTTACTTACAGGGAATTCTAAATATTTCATGAGTCTTGGCCTATTAACTCACATTTAAGATCGAGTTAATAAATAATGCTTGACAACTCTGCTTGCATGGGTGGGACTTGTGAACAGGTAGGCTTTGCTTTTGAATGGCTAGAGAGTAATGCTTCACTTGAGAAGTCCTAAATATCAGACTGAATAATCTATTGATACTCCAGAGAAGATAACTTTTTGTGTTATTAGTTTCTGTGTTTAATGGAAGTAGAAATTGTTCTCATGAAAGTAGAAGCATATGAATGAGTGTGTTTGTGTAACACTGCGTTTTAGGTTAGTCAGTTGACTTTCTTTGCCTTTTATTTGTACAAGTTTATGGGATACATGTGCAACCTAACCTTCTCTTTTCCCTATCCATTGTATTACAAAGCTGGAGACTTTAGAGATCTGCCAGGCTGAGTTGCATCGTTCACATAGTCTCGGCTAGGTCTTATTAGATGTTGGCTGCCCTCAGCAAGCATCATCAACTTCAGTTGCTTTGTTGTTATTTTTCTCTGTTTCTCTCTCTGTCATCACGTTTGTGCCTTTGTATTCTTTCACTACAAGTTTAGTGGGGCTTTTCTAGGGATACAGGATAAAGGTGCAAAATACCCATGTTGTAAAACCAAGCCTTTGCCCAGGAATGGTAATCATGGATTTCATAACTACTTTCATATATTTGCAGAAGTTCTAAATATTCATTTTCAAAAGACATGTCAGGGATGTGAGAGTCAGAATTTTCTGAATTCAAATATTGGATGTGCTGTCTGCTATCTCAGTGAACTTGGGAAATTTGTTTTGTCTTATGAGGCCCAATTCCTAATCTTAATTTGAAGCTACCTAAACAGTAATTTGTACCTAACAGGTAATAATGAATAACTATTCTTTCCCTAAACCATCAACCTACAAACAAAACTGTATAGACTAACTCACTTTGAATCTGGATACTTCCAAATTATTAATAGTGAATAATTATCAATAACATTAATAATTCTAATTCATCGCCATGTTGGCAAGACAAATAGAGGCCCAGATTTAGAGAAACATATAGTACAATGGAAACCAGCCCACATATGGTGACTTGAGCAGTGTCATAGAATTAAGAGCTCCTGCGTGGAGAAAATAGTATCTGTTTCATAAGGTTGTCACTGAAATTAACTATGTTTATACATGTAAAGTGCTAAGAAATGTGCCTAGCAGAGAGGCTCTCTCAAATGTACATTGTCCCTGGAATAGTTTTTTATGTTATTATGGTTTCCTGTGTGCTGTGTACTTCTCTAAGAATTCTATATTTGTCATCTTTTACCTCATCGAATTTTTACATCACTTTGAGCAGGTACTGTCTTTCATCTTTCAGATAAACAAATGAGTCAAAAAGAAGATAATTTATACAATGTGGCACAGCCAATAGGTGGAGCAGGCAAGATTTGAAACTAGGCAGTCTGATTCAGTCATCTGAATATTGCTATCCATTTGAGGAATAAAAGTATGGAAGTCAGGTGGAAAATGAAAAAGTTATTGTAGGTTAAGTATAGATTCTGAGGAAGAGTTAGGTCAATACAGAAAGAAGAGATAGGAGGACCTTCAGATAGGGTTAGTGCACAAAGCTGGCACTGATATTTATGTCATAAGACAGTAAGTCCATCTAAGTGGAGATATCAACTTATTGTTTAGGAAAGAAAGAGAGTTTTAATTTGTGACAAACATGTCTTTTCATATTAATAATAGAAATACTTCAAAATTTTTTGAAGCTAAATGTTAAATATTAAGTATTATTTTTTACAGCTTATTTTAGAAATTGTGAAAAGAGCTGCAAATTCTGATAAAACATAAGTTTTGTGAAATCAGTATTTCCACAAAAATATTGCTTTCTCCATCGAATAGCTTAAAAATTCTTCCATTTCCTTGTCTTATGAGTGTTTTTAGTTTTGTTTTCAAAGTATTTGTTTTTTATCTCTCCTCCTAAATGTACTGTGTTATTTTGATATTTAATTTTAAAATCTGTATGTTGTCCATTTTCTCTGTATAGTTAAACGCAAATGTATCACCATTCTCTGGTTTGATTTAGGGAAGCAAATTAATTCAGCACTGTAAATAAAAATATTTTGAATATGTAATAGGAATGCTACTTCTCTTCCCCAATCCCCATTCTAGACATTTAAGATATTCATAAATGCTATTCGCCTAACACTTAAAGTAACTATACCTATTGCCAACTTTTATAAATTATTAACATTAAAACTAGTGGTTCCCTGGCACACAACTTCAGCCTTCCACAGAAAGAGGAAAACTCAGAGAGATTTAAATAGATTTTAAAAATGCAATCGATAACACGGTCACTAGAAGTTTAATCTTTGTTTAAAAATGCTTTCCCTAGCCGGGCTCAGTGGCTCAGCCTGTAATCCCGCGCCTTGGGAGGCTGAGGTGAGTGGATTGCCTGAGCCCGCAGGTTCGAGACCCGCCTGGGCAACTTGGTGAGACCTCATCTCTACAATAAAAAAAAATTAAAAAAAAAATTAGCCGGGCGTGGTAGCGCGCGCCTGTAGTTCCAACTACTCGGAAGGCTAAGGCGGAAGGATGGCCGGAGCCCAGCAGGTCGAGGC